>JAOSBL010039871.1:0-21132 GCA_027568915.1 Erythroxylum roraimae | reverse complement strand
TGTATGAATTTTGTTTGTTTTGAATAAGCTTGAATAAGGGAAAAAGGGATTAAATAATCTGATAGAAAAAAAAATTTGCATCGTTTCGGATAGGTTTAGTCTAAGGTTTCCAACGCGATAGTTTTCTATGTTCACGCTTCAGATGTCGGATCCGCTTTGATTTGCCTTCGCTTTATGTTTTGATTGATCAGGTTGTTTGTATTCGATTCGTTTTCGGTTCGCATTTTGTCCTTCGGTTTCGCCTTATGTATCCGCTTCGGACTCTTTCAATTTATGATTCCGAGAATTCGATTCCGCTTTCAATTTTCGTATCCGATTTGGGTTTTGTACTTGTTTTATCCGTCTTTCGCTTTTGATTCGTTCATATGTTTCCGCCATTTTGTTTTCGTTTCCGCTTCCGTTTTCCAGTTGGGGTCCGGTTCCAAGATCGGGTCCCAACATTAATAAAGTTTGGTTGTGTGAAACCATATATGATATTTGACACAAGACTATAGATTACATTTGAAGACATGGATCAAGTAAAAGCAAGTGTGTTTATTTATCAATGGGAGTTATTTCATTTGAAGCTTGATGACTTCATATCTAAAATGTATACTCATTTCTTCGATACTATCAATACATTAAAAGGATTCGGAAAATCTTACTCCAATGTTGAGATGGTTAGAAAGTTTATTAGATGCATGCCAAAGCTTGGAAGTCTAGGGTGATGACAATAAAAGAAGAACAAAATAGTTAAGCAATTAACCACGAGATAAATTAATTGGCTTTTTACTTCACTATAGGATGAGATAAAACAAAAGGCAATGCTTTCAAAGATCATAAGGAAGAAAGTGATGATGACTAGACCACAACCTTAATAGAAAGTGGCAAGAGGATGTCACACTCAGTTCAAATGGTTCCTTAAGAAAAACAAGGAACAAAGGAGAGAAGGAAACAAAGGTGAAGGTAAGTTAAGAAAAAGGCTATTATAAATATAAAAAAATGCCATTTCAAGAATTAATCCCCAAACCTTAAAGAGAGCAAACTGATAGATAAAAAAGAATACAAAAAGAAAGAGGTGATTAAAGCATCATGAGATAATTCAGGTGAATCCTAAAGACAAGAAAACGAGCAAAAGATTAACCCAACATTTGTTCTATGGCATATGAAAATTAGCTAAAACCTCCAAATTAGCTTAAGAATAATAATGATGAGTTAGCTTATTATGAATTGATTGAGAAATTATAAAATCATGAATAAGGAGAGAAAAAGATCATCTTGAAAGTGTAAACACAAAAGGAATTAGACACATGCATGAAAGAGAATAAGATATTGAAAAGGGGTTATATAAAGCATATGCATCTTTACATGAGTCTAAAAGCACTAGCATAACGCGTGAAATTGAAACTCTAAGAAAATAAGTTGTAGAGTTGAAGGAATCTTTTAAAAGATTCAATAAAAAGAAGGTAAAATTAGACATATTGTTGAATGGGAAAAAATCCCAAATAATATAAAAGAGATAGGATATACTAAAAGGTCTTATTCATCTAACGAAAAAACAACTTTTATTAAGGCCAATAATTTACATGAGCATGAATCTCCTTATATAACACGTAAGGATCACTTGCATCCCCTATATGAGCATCAACTGCATCATATATGGTGCACGTCTTTATTCTAGAAGAAACCATTATTACACACTCTCATACATACATGCATCACTAGTAACATCATATGGAAACTTACATAATAAGAATGACAGTAAAACATTATCATCTAGATCATTATATATAAGATTTAATGGTGGTAACATTTATAAAGCATATCATGCACAAAGTTATTATTATAGCTATTTTGATTTTGAAGAATAATTTTGTTATCTTAGAATGAGACTTTCAGGAAAATTTAAGAAAATATGAATTAAGAAGATCTCAATGACTAACCTACAAGGACCTAAGTACATTTTTGTACCTAAAGTGAGATAAATCATTTTTGTAGGTAAGTAAAACTAAGTGTGACAAGTGGTATATAAATAATGGTTTCTTAAGACACATAATGGAAGATGTAACCAAATTTATCATGTTTAGAAAAAAGTGGGAGGGCACGTGACAATTGGATATAATATTAAGGGTAAGATAATTGACATTGAAAACATTAGTGCAATTAGAAATACTATTGTAAGTCCCACCTAAAAGGAGAAATTGGGTGTTTAAAATTGTTAACAAATTTTACTCAAATTAACAACAGCCAATGTAAATAAGGAAGAGGAGATTACTTAATATAAATTAATTACTTAATATAAATTAATTAATCAATTGAACAATAAAGTAAATAGTATAGGAAAAAGATGATACAAATCGATTTATAGTGGTTTGACAAACAAGTCTTGCCTACTACTCTCAACACTCTAATTAAAATTCTACTAGACTACTTCTTTCAAAATGAAGAATAACCTTTTTATAATATTTCTCAGTAAAGAGGAATCCTTCTTACTATCTTTTTCCAAGATAAGAAGGCACCTTAATCCCAACACTCCTAAGAACAAAATTCAACACCTCAAAAACTATTACAACTCAAAAATATCTCACTTATTTACTTGATAACTAAAAAATGACCCATTTACACAAATAGGAGACAATGATACTCAAATGATTGAAAAACACTTTAAAATGTGTGCATAAGATGCCAAAAACCTTTTTGATACTAAAACTAATGTAAAAGCACCTATTTATAATGTTTTCGAGCTTTTCCTATTAAGGCCAATAATTTACATGAGCATGAATCTCCTTATATAACATCTAAGGATCACTTACATCCCCTATATGAGCATCAACTGCATCATATATGGTACACGTCCTTATTCTAGATGAAACAATTATTACACACTCTCATACATACATGCATCACTAGTAACATCATATGGAAACTTACATGATAAGAATGTCAGTAAAACATTATCATCTAGATAATTATATATAAGATTTAATGGTGACAACATTTATAAAGCATATCATGCACAATGTTATTATTATAGCTATTTTGATTTTGAAGAATGATTTTGTTGTCTTAGAATGATAATTTCAGGAAAATTTAAGAAAATATGAATTAAGAAGATCTCAAAGACTAACCTCCAAGGACCTAAGTACATTTTTGTACCTAAAGTGAGATAAATCATTTTTGTAGGTAAGTAAAACTAAGTGTGACAAGTGGTATGTAAATAATGGTTTCTTAAGAGACATAGTGGAAGATGTAACCAAATTTATCATATTTAAAAAAAAGAGGGAGGACACGTGACAATTGGATATAATATTAAGGGTAAGATAATTGACATTGAAAACATTAGTGCAATTAAAAATACTATTGTAAGTCCCACCCAAAAGGAGAAATTGGGTGTTTAAAATTGTCAACAAATTTTACTCAAATTAACAACAGTCAATGTCACTAAGGAAGAGGAGATTACTTAATATAAATTAATTAATCAATTGAACAATAAAGTAAATAGTATAGGAAAAAGATAATACAAATCGATTTATAGTAGTTTGACAAACAAGTCTTGCTTACTACTCTCAAGAATCTAATTAAAATTCCACTATACTACTTCTTTCAAAATGAAGAATAACCTTTCTATAATATTTCTAAGTAAAGAGAAATCCTTCTTCCTATCTTTTTCCAAGATAAGAAGGCACCTTAATCCCACTTGAAACACTCCTAAGAACAAAATTCAACACCTCAAAAACTATTACAACTCAAAAATATCTCACTTATTCACTTGATCACTAAAAAGTGGCCCACTTACACAAATTGGAGACAATGATACTCAAATGACTGAAAAACACTTTAAAATGTGTGCATAAGACGCCAAAAACTTTTTGTTAAAGCACCTATTTATAATGTTTTCGAGCTCTTCCTAGCTGTTGTAGTCAAAAACTAGCCATTTCAATGGCTATATACAGAGCATTGGTGCTATACTGGTCGGCTAGTATGCATTAAAGCTCTGGATTCACTAGTCATTGGAATATTGGTCAACCAATAAGACATATTCGACCAATACATTAACTAATGTTACAACAAACTTACAGTACATAAAATTTAATATCTTATTGGTTGACTACAACCCATATTGGTTGACTAATCACCCAAAAAAAATATGGTTTTAACATCTTCAAATGATCAAACTCAATTTGATTAATGAAATTATAAATTAAACATCTCAAAATGTTTCCAAAAACTTTATTTGAAATATCTAAAGACTTTTATATTAAAAACAAAAGCTTTAATGCCTCTTAATGAGTGTAAAGATTCATGCAATAAAGTGAAATGAAATTTTTATGTATTGTGACTCTTTTAAAGTAACAAATTAATAAGGTGAGATTACAATTAATATTACAAATTAAAGAATGACCTTGATAAGCCTTAATCTTCCTTTGTTCTTTGTTTGATTTTCATTTCAATAATTGTAAGCCTTAACTTCTCTTTATCAACTTCATAAGCTTTTTCTTAAGTTTATAACTTCAATTTGTTCTTATATTTCTTTTCATAAAAATAATAAACTCATTAATAGTACTTGTGTTTTGTTATTATCTAGTAGAAGCTACCTAGGTTCAATAATCTCTCCCTTTTTGATGATGACAAAGCACCTGTTATATTATAAAACAATAAAAAAATCAAGTTTACAAACAAATATCAAGATTGTGATTAGCTTCCCTTTAATTCATGGATAAATCATATTTTAATATGAAGAGCATGATGTAATATCAAGAAAAAAAGAGATAAGAGATATTTAAAAATCAAAGAAATATCCATACATGAAGATAACATAAATTTACTCAAGCATATCACATAAAGTACAAAAAGTACAGAAGCAATAAAACAATCACTTCCCTTAAATTTCATCACTCTCTTTAAATGTCATCACTCCCATTAAAGCTAATATCATCAATCTTTCTTCCCCTTTTTGGAATCATAAAAAAGAAATCATTAACTAAAAAAGGAAAAACGTAAAGTGTCATGCTTCAAACTAACTCAGTAGAAATAAGCAAAATGTATTTGGTTAAGAATGATAAACTTTCTCATTAAATAGTGCTATCAAATATTTAAGGAGTCAAAATCCATAATTGTGTCTAATTTGAAAAATCCCCAATTTCGTTATTATAACTCAGCTGAAAGATTCAATTAAAGCATTAAGGGTAAGTTTTGACAAAATTAAGGGTTGGAATTGTAATAAATTAAAGCATATTTACAATATCCAACAATCAATTTCATAAAAGAATATATAATTTTGAAAACAACAAAATTTCAAAAAATGAAACATGAACAAAACCCCCAAAGTACCAAAATTGAAAAAAATAAAGAGGTATTGATATAATTGAAAGGGAAATAACTTTGACTCTTTTACAATTTAGCTATAAAGGCATCAATTTAAAAGGATAATCTTCAATTAAGAAAAGATTAAAATTCCCAAATTTGAAACCCAAAAATAATGAAATTTCACTTTGATGTAATTGATTGATTTATTTTGTGACAGTCAATATCTAATAACCACAAGTGCACGACGTAGCTATAGCTAGTATCGACAAGTATGTGTCAATCTCACAAAGACGATGAATACTAGTAATTACCCTTCCCTTATTATTTAGCCTAATGATTGATTTTAGGTTTTTAATGAAAAGAAACTAAAACTAAGGTAAGTAAAATAAAATAGGTAATGAAATTGAATAGCAAATTAAGGAAGCATTTAGGAAATTGTCGATATCGAGAATTAGTATCTAGGTTTCGAATCCCCCTAAACCCTTAACATATTGAATTTTTATTATGCAATTGTTTTATTGATTTATTGGACCGTGGAGACTTATATGGTATGCTAGTAGCTAACCTTGAGTCTACTAATAACTAATCCTAAAGTTTCTAACCGAATTACTCAGGTTAAATTTCATAGGATTATGTTATTGTTTTATGTATCTCTCTATTAGGTTTGACCCTAATCTGGAAGATTTATGTCATCCTATCTCTAGGTTTGTAATCAACTCCTTCCAATTACCATAGATCTACTCAACCTAGGATTTTTCAATTGCTACGTATGAAATTAGATTATAGTCTAATATTCCAGATTACTAAAATATAAATAAAACAAGTAATTGGATCACAACAATCAATCAAACCAATTGCATTAATAAAAGAATCAAATCATATCAAAGTATTAACATAAGGTTCATCTAACCTAAATACTTACTGGAGGTTTAGTTACGTATTATCAAACACAAAATCAAACATAAATAGAAAGAAAAACGAATTGAAAATAATGGGTTCATAATTCTAAATCTCCCTTATTGTCTTCTATCGAATATTCTCGCGATGTAGAGGCTTGATCTTGTATTCAAATGTATCTTTCGATCAATCTTTGTGTTTTCTGCTTCTCAGTACCAAAATCGTCCCTAAAGAACGAACACCACGTCTAGAAATCGCCTCCTAATGTTTTCTCCCTTCATTAGCTGTCAAAAATATCTTTTTATTTTGAAAATTAGGGTTTTTAGGACTTACACGGTTTGGTATAGGGTCGTGTATTTCCAAAAACTCTGAAAATCGTAATCCTACATGGATTGGAAGAAGTTCATAGCCTGATGCATAGTTGTGCATCACTTTTGTGCTTCGATTCTTTGTTTTATGCCGTGTTTTTTTTCGAATTCTTCTCCTTTAAGTTCGTGAAGGCAATTATAGCCTATCAACACACTTGAAGCACATTAAGTACCACATATACAACAAAAGCATAAAATATCAAGCAAAAACACATCAAATATGAGGTAAATTTACGATCAATTATGCATCTATCAAATATCCCCACACCTAAGCTTTTGCTTATCCTCAAGCAAACTATAATCAAAATTATAAATTCCACAACATGAATTCATCATCAATCTCAATTGTCCATTCATACTATACAAACATACAATTAGGGTCAAGTTGTCCTAAAATTAACTCCCTAAGCAATATTAATAGTAATCAATCAATAATCGTATTGAAATAAAAAACATATATGTTTTCACCCTCACCAAGAATTCACTCATTGCACTCAAGTGTTTGGTTGAAAAGTATCAAAACTCTCAATCAATGCAGTGTAAAATTCATACCATATGCTTGCAATAAAATCACGTCTCCATCATTTATGTCCAAACTAGAAACACCTATCCAAAGGTCTTATAAGTTTGTAATAGAGCTTAGGTAAGGTATGATTGGGACAATAACAAGGATTGATTTGAAGGAAATTTACTACACAATATGTTTCAAGACTTGTTTATAAATACACATAGGTCCTTCAAATGTAAATCCATTGGTACTATATATTTATTCATTTTTTCTTTCATTTTTTCTTCTTCTTTTTTTTTTATGTTTTTTTCACAATATTCCAATTAGTACCATAATTCAACAAATATTAAACCTTTCACAAATTTTAAGTCTATAACCTTTAAGGTTCAAAAATAATAAAAAGGTCTTCAAAGAAAAATAAGATAAAGGATTATAATTTAGGTTTAAGCATTGAAAAAGGCTAAGGCTTAACTTGGTTATTCCTAAAGGTAAATTTTAGGGTATGATAATTGTCAAAGAAATAGGCTAAGCAAGTTAGTAAATCTAAATACCTTTATCATGCCAATGCTTCTAATTCAACAAACATGGTCTCAATATGTATAATAAAAGCAAGTTCTAGAATCATTCTACTACACAATGATAACAAATATATGAAAGAATAATAAGAGCTTAAAATTTTTTTGAAAAATTGATCTTAGGTTTAAAACTCATGAAAAAGATGGATATATATGTGTGCAAATAACATGTAATTTCATTCAACTTGAATATTTCAATGATTACAAAAAATATGAATTAGAAAATAATTTTATTCTAACCATCATCCTTTTACACACCAATTCAATCAATATTCAACAAGGAAATAACTAGATTTACTTGAACAGTCCTAGTGTTTTGGCCATAACTTGGCCTAAAAGACCTCCAAATTGGGTGATTCTAATTGGAGATGAAATCTAAGACATAGTACTAAGAATATCTAGAAGAGACCCTAACCTAATTTTGGTTGAATCATATTGGAATTTAAGATTGAATGTGGTGATCTGATGTTGCCTCTGTGTTGGAGCAACTTGTGATGTTTGGTACATGTTTCATGATTTAGAAGTTCAAATGGCCTGGTTTTTAATTATATGGAAACTAGAGACTTAGGGAAACAAATGTCTAGAAGACCTCAAAACTTAATTTTAACGTTTGTTATGTGAAAATTATAGAACAAATAGAGGTATGAATTCTAGGCAGGAGTCATGATCGTGACTCACCATGCATGACCATGACATGGTGCATACGATTAGTGTACATGTGATGCGATTAAACACTAATTTTGAATTCAGTTAAACTGAATATATATAGTGTTACTGCCTTATTTTTGAATTTGAAATAAATGCCTAAGCAAGATTTGCTTTGTGTATATAAAGGAAAGGCACAGAACGCATGAGTGTACTTGGCGATAAAGTTGCTTAACTGTGAATGTATTTTAATTATTTTATATGAATAAAGTCTTTGCAAAATAAAAAAATAATTGATGACATGTGATTTTAAATTGCATAATTATGAGTTTTATGTGAATGAGTCATTACAAGTAAATATTGCTATTATATGCTTATGCTTTAGCCATATATGAATTGAGGTTTGAAAGTTGAATTTCATACGATTTGAAGTTAGATGGAAATGATGTATTGGTTGAATAAGAGGAAATGAATTTTTAGCCTGTGGTACACTATTAGGCTTTATATGTGTTATTATACTGATGTATAGTGGTTAACCTAGTACGAGTAAGCGATGTAGAACTAGCTTCGTAATTAGTGGTTAACTCAGTACAAGTAAGTGATATAAAACCAGCTCTGTAACTACCGATATTTAGTGGTTGACCTAGTGCAGGAAAGCAATGTAGAACCAACTTTGTAACTAGTACTTAACCAGTTGCAGGTAAGCGATGCAGAACTAGCTTCGTGACTTTGGTAAGTAAGCGATGTAGAACCAGCTCTGTAACTTTATGCTTAAGGGTACCATATGGCACAAAAATTAGCAATGGGCTATATAGTGTAATACTTCAATAGTAACTTGAGAAAGTTGATTTCAGGAAATGTATGTGTTTCATTTTAGTATTGAATTATATGAAATGAAATGAATTTGATGATTTGAATAGAAGTTGTAAACACTCACTAAGCTTATTTAGCTTATACTTTATTTTTTGTTTTTAAATAAAACCTCCCAGGTGCATTAGGGGCTTCAGTAGCAGAGAGTCCACCTCACAAGCAGTCAACTTCAGCACGTGCTGCTGTGTAGGCAATTTTACCTTGTAAATATTTTGGAATTATGGTATATTTTTGAACATGTTTTGTGATGTACATTTGTGTAAAGAATTGAAGTATTTAAAAGGTTTTTGCAATGAAATGCATGAATATGTTTTAGCTTTTTAAAGTTTATTGAAGTAATTGTTAAGATTGCATATGAGTGGACTTGAAGTCCAAAATTTGTAATGGAGATTTTGATGTGAATATAGAAGTGTTTTGAACTTTTACAGGAACTTTGAAAATTTTGGGATTGTCAAAATATAGTCGTTGTGCTGCTGAAGTTTTTAATAAAATGATTTAAAAAAATCCATTGCTTGTATCTTTTTTTGTTTAGATAAAGCTTTTCGATAAAAAGGGCAATAGGCTTAGCTCTACGGGAACTTTCCAGTTAGATTAGATATCGATTGGAGGGTCACCATGGGGAGTAGAGCAGGTCGCCTAGTAGTTTCAGAAGAGGGGCCTATCAGTTAGATATTGTTTTTAGGAGTTTTCCAAGTGGGATTAAGGTTCCTCTTCACCTCGAAAGAAGATTATAAAAAGGCTTACTCTTTATCGAGAAAGATTGTATAAAGGTATTTTCAACTGGAAAGAAGAATTACATTAGAATTCTAGGAAGAGTCTTAGGATTGGATGTAGGCAAGGGTTGTTCACCAAACCACTATAAATCTGTTTGCATTCTTTTTTCCTATCCTCTTTATTTGATTAATTCATCTTAAGAAATTTCCTCATTTTTTTCATATTGGTTATTATTTGAGTACATTGGTTAGAAAAAACTTCTTGAATTTTATAAACATCCAATCAGTCCCCTTTTAGGAGCCATTAGGGACTAACAATTAATATCTAAGAACTCTCTAAGTTATATAAAACCTCATAATTTTTTACCTTAATAATAGAAGCATTTTGTACATCTATTCCTAGTACCCCATCTGATCCATAAGATTAATGCCTTAATCAATCTAAAAACAAGTTTATTCAAACTTTTGTATACAATTAAGATTTGATTTAAGTTTTCTCTTATATCTAACCGTCATTACGATCAACACTGATATTTCACAAATATCGAACTCTTTTTTTAAATAATAAAAACAATACATAAAATTATAAAATTGGGACTCTTTTTATTTGGACTTAAAAATGCTTAGCCACATATCATACTTGAAGAAAATAGTTGAAAAATAATAGAAAAGGTTTTTTCAATGAAAATCTCAATCTCTTGATGTATTCCACTTTATTAGAATGAGTTCAAATTTCTTATTGAAGATAGTTGTACAATGTGTTTTACTCTCTCTCTCTCTCACACACACAAACACAGTTGCTAATGCTAATTTAAAACTAAAAAAGCTATCTCTTTTACTAAGATTTCCACCACTCTTTGGATAGGCATTCTACCACGGACACAGTCTAGGAGACAATTGTGTCCAAAGCTATGTTTACCTCTGCATTTTATTATTTTTTCTAGAAAAGAACATAACCACTAACATGTATATGTTCTAAGCCATGTACTCTATTGTATCTACTCCACCACGTGACATAGCTTCTAACTTACCTGTATATAAGGTGGTGTCCTTACACTATAGTTTCAAAGAGGAATACGCCTTAAAAAACACTCGTGTATCAGATTGTCGTTGATCTTCTTGCCATTTTCTATTATCTAGAAAGGGATATACGTTATAACATGCTTGTCTCCAAGACTATTTTTATTCAAAGATGAATTTTCTTTTTATTTTATTATAAAACTCTTGAGTCTTTAATTAAACTTATCCTCAAGAAATATATTTATGATTACCTAAAAGATAACAAAAATTGATCAAATTAAGGTAATTTAGATTAAAAAAACCAAAATACTAAGAAAAACATATATACATTAAACGTACATGACTTAACTGATCTATTCAATCTCTTGTTTGCATTGTTTATTATACCCAAAGGGGAATTTATAATGTAAACTTTGATTTTTTTGGTTTACCTTTTCACAAAATGTGTTTTGTTTGTTAATAAAAAATTTTCAGCTTGGACTTCAATAAGCAATAAAGTTAAGGATTAGAAAAGTGATGTAGAGTTGGTTTAGGGTTGGCAAACTTGATATAGCTCTCATTTAGGATGAGCTTTTGTATATAACTCAATATATCACAATAAATTAGAACCTTCACTTTTAAAAGTGAAAGGGAGAATAGATTGAACATAATGGTCATGAAAGAAGTTGATCTCATCATCCTTTAAAGGTGAATTTACCAATTGGGAATAATTTCAAAAGTTTCATGATAACTTTGAAGGAAATATTCACTAAATGTTGAAGCTATTCAACTTATGCATATATTGACTTCTCTAAGGTCTAATAAAGCATACAAGGTTAGAGCTTACAAGATGAAGATATAGGATATAGCCAAGCATTTAAATGGACTATAAGTCTCAATTATAAATTCTTTTTTGATCCTTTATAATGCTAAGAAGGAAGTGTTGAAAGTGATTGAGCTTATCTCCATCTAAGATCAAGAAGAGGAAAACATAAAATGTGAAAAATGAAAATTTTTTAATTTTATGGCTAAATCTTGTAAATATAAATTAATTATAGGAATCAAAATAAAAAATGGAAGAAGAACAAGGGTTTTATCATTGCCTTGGTAAGCTATTGCCTCACTAACTACCTAATTAGATGCAAGCCCCTCCTCAGGTGGATTCCTCCCTTTGCTCCTTAGCCTACAAGGTACTAGCAGCCATTTCTAACTGTTGTTCCCCTTCCAAAGGCAAGTTCTTATGCGTTACTGACCTATCTGCCACTCCTCTTTTATTTCATGAAAGGTATATAGAGAGTAGGTTTGGTATTTAGATATACTTTGTATCAATGATCTGGTCAATCATGAACAATTCATTATGAAAATATGTAAATTACATCCAAATTCTCCCTAAATAACGCAGAGAGAACAAAAAATTCTTTCATTTCTATTATAAAATGTTTGTGAATTTGGCTGAATTCAATAATAGACATCTGTTCCAACCTTCCTTCTCCTTTTAAGGCCTATCTGAAAGAGAATCCAGTACTTCTTGGTCGTGAATATTTGAAAAGGAAAAACCATAAGGTATTAAACAAATAAGAACAACAACAACTAATTCATCTGCTAATACATTTTTGAAAGCTATGGGATAAGGGTTTTATGAAATCTCGTAAAATATTAATAGGTAAAAGGATTGGAGTTAGTTGAATTTATTTATCGAAATAACCTAATCTTTTTTTACTAAATCCTATATAAAAGCATGCTACTGACGTAAGTAAAGCTAACAGAATAGTAGTATTTATATCATTCATAGGTGCAACTAACTCCTCTTAAGGTAGCTGTATGATTTTCCAAGGTAAAAGTACCCTAGACTAATTAGAGACAAAAATAAATAGAAACATAGTTCCAATTAAGGGAACCCACGAATTTTATTCTTCTCCAATTTGACTTTTGCTTATGTCTCGAATGAATTCAAGGACATATTCGAAGGATGCTCGAAATTCGGAATGGTTTGTGGATTTCGAATAGCGACAATAGCCAAACCTAATAAGATAACAATTACAACCTAAGAAGTGATAAATACTTGGGCATGGACTTGGAAACCTCCTACTTTCCAATAGAAATGTTGTCCTACTTCCACACCAGATATATCATATAACCCATTTAGTGTGTTAATGGAATAAGATAGTACATTCATATTACCCTCTAAAAGAAAGAAAACATTAAAAGGAATTGATGTAAAAATTGTTTTTAATGTAACCTAATGTATGGATATCTTAATTGAAAGTTCCTAGTTAGGGTTCCTTTTTGTTTTACTTTTACATAGAACATAATTACTCTTACTTTTTACTCTATTCCAAATCTCTAGTCCAAATCGGGCGAGAAGTCATTATATTAGTTATTACTATAGGATGCCCTAATATCTTATCTATATTTAAGCATTCTAAGCTTATCTTTTATTTGTTTTAATAAATTAAGATTTAATAACAGAAAAGAAAAATAAAAACTATAGAAAATATATATTCTCTACTGTCTGTATCCCTATTCTTTATCCTATAACATACCAAATGAAAAGAGCAATTTTAGAAGGAGTATAATGAAATTCATGAAATTCTTTGATTGATTTTTCCCAGAGAAATAGTTCGTTTTATTTTACGAATGGGTAAAAAAACCAATTAATCCTATTATAACAAAATAGAAAAATAATAAAAATAGAAAATAGAAGAAATAGGAAAAACAAATAATAAAAAATAATAAAAATAAAAGAGAGCCTATGATGTCAAGACAACCTTCTTGGACGACGATCTAGTTAAGGAGATATATGAGTGATAACTCAAGGGCTTAAATGAAAAAGATAATAAGCATCAAATTGTAGATTAAAGAAGTTAATATATAAATTAAATCAAACATCACAAAGGTGGTACAAAGATATGAACACGTGTTTGGATTTTAAGAAGCACACATTCGACTCTTATATATTCAATAGGAGAAAATTTATGTTTTTAGTCTTATATATGGATGAAAATGTTACTTGTTAATAATGATTTTCTTATATTGTAAACTGTAAAGAAGATGCTTTGCAAAAAATTTGTCATAAAAGATCTTGGAGAGGCATATTTTAAATTTATAATGGAGATCCATTAAGACAGATCTAATAATGTTTTAGGCCTAGCTTAGAAGGTTTATAGTAATGGACACTAAAGAGCCTGGGTAAGTTATATCACATTTAATCAAATTGATAATTTAAGCATATATTTGTGTCCTTAATATTATTATTAGTTTTCTTCCTTTCCGTAGTGTAAATGGGAGTCTAACGTATTCAAAAGTATACATTAGAAAAAAATTGTTATTTCAATTAGTGTTCTTAGTCATTATTTGGGAATCCTAGTCACGATCACTAGATTGTAATAAAGAAAGTATTATATTCGATGTGCTAAGAACTTCAATTGATTGGGTTGGCAGGAATTCCAACTCAAAAAGGCTACGCTCCTCGCTCCTATAATGACTTATCGACTACCTTACTTGAGGAATATTTTTACAAAATTAGAGACAAACCACTAAGCTCAAATGACTTTTAAAGATGGAACCTAGGACTTGATTAGTAACCTTGATTTGATGTAATAACTGCCATTATCGATTAAGAAGGGATGCTCAGCTTGGTTATAATTACTAGTGAAAAAAAGTCACAAAATCACTTAGGATGGTCAGGTTTGCTCTAAATAGGTTCCAAAAATATTCAAATTAGTTAAAATTTGGATATATAATGAACCTCTAGCTTTAGATGTGAACGAATTCTCATGAAGAGGATAGCTATACTTTTTAAAGAAAAAGTAGGGTAAAAATAGGGTCAATACCAAAGGAGTGAGGATCCCGCCTAGAAGGGGCCAAAGGCTAATGCTTGTTGGCTATGATCCTCTTTTCCTAAGATTTGATAAATGAAAGGTGCTTTTTCTACTGACTTATTAGACAATATATCATAGTTACTTGACGACCTAGAAGTTGTAGATTGGGGCAGGGATAAGCTTACTTCTTTGCTTCTTCAGAAGATGAATTAATGAACAGTAAAGGAAAAGAACAAAGAAATGTTAGGAATCAAGGCTCTCTTTGATGGCTTTTCTTTTTCTTCTTACACCAGTAGATGAAATCGTCACTAGCTTACACTCTGACCCCCTAAATTTAACTTTAACAAATGAAAATGTTATGGTAGCCTCAACATATCTTTGATTGGATAGAAAGAACCTAGAAGTGCAAGTAAAAAGAAGTCCATATTTAGGAGTAATCTCTTCATCCTTTTCCCCACATGGAAAGAAAAGTTATTAGGGAATCATTAAATAAAAGGGCTTTAATGCATAGGGCTAATTGAAGGCCTTTTGGTAAAATAAGTAGGGTCCTTTTAACACCCACCTTGCTAAGGGACCAAACAAGGTATAACTTGCAGCTAATAGAACAAGTTAGTAAAGTAGCTAAGTTCTTCTAATGGGAGATTTTAATATAAGATAATGCTAAAAAAATTTATTTATGACATATCCTTTACTCTCTAGCTAATAAAAGAAGCTACTTAGCAAGATGATAAATAGAAGATACATAATCCATATTTCATTGAAATCAATCAACTTAGGTCTTTCCTCAAATGAAAGGAACCCTCGTACCCACTATCCTCTAAGAACAAAGATTATATGTTGGTTTACTAGTATTTAGATGTTTTAGAGATCATTGGATATACTAATGTTGACCTTGGTAGGTATTCTAATGATAAGAAGTTTACTACTTGTTACAGAAAGTTTACATGTTTAATTGTATTGGTGTTAATCTAGAATTTGGGTATGCTAAAGAGGAATTCTCCCATAATTTGTATCTAACTTCTTATTGACAATATAGGTGGGCTTCAGAAAATTTAGAAAATAGAATTATAAGCTACCAAAATGCTAAAATGGTTAGAAAAAGAAATGGTTTGATATAGGATAAAAGGAAAATGCAAGCTACAAAGGAAATTTAAGGTAATAAAAATGAATACACAAAATAAAGAAAGTTGGGAAAATAATAACAAGAGTTTTGGAGTTAATTGTCTCTCTGAAGATTGTCTAGAGGCTATATAATAAATGGATGTTATGTGTTGAATATTATTCATCCTCTTTATTCTTTAAGTATTGATGAATTGTTAGTCCTTTCAAACTCAACTACCTTAAGTTGTTTTTTCTGTAGCTTCCTAACTTCCAACCCACTTGGTTATGTTATTGTTAACTGCCTTCCACCATTTTCTTGACTTTCGTATTCTAGAATTTACCTCAAAAACCTCTTTTATAACTTCCTAACTTCCATTCCATTAAGCTATGTTCTTCATCGTATATGTTACTTACTTTGGCACATTCATCCTCCATGTTCTAGACTTCTATGAATTTAATATGTTCCTCCCTACATTTTGGCCTTTCGTCACCCATGAATTCATTAGCTAAACATTTTTTAGGCTTTCATTTGTGGGCTAAATTTCTTTTTGGATTATCAATGATTTCCCCATGTATATGTTTGGTTGAGCAAACCAAACATATAGTATTAAAGTTCTCTTAGCCTTCTAAAAAATGGGTTCAAGAACACCAGCCAAATTCGTAATATAGCCTAATGATTTTAAAGAATTTAAGATCTAAAAATAATTCAAAAGGAAGGATTAGTGACATTGTTATAAGGATCTTCCTCATTCATAAAGAATCCTTAATAGACAGTGAGAATTAGACTCAAAGATTACATCAATAGTTATAGAAGCTTGAAGATCTTTTAAATATCAAACTCCTAATGGTCCTTTGGGTTTCACCTATTTTCTGTTATAAATTATTCTCATGCTACTTCATTCTCCATTTCAAACTTCAAACAATCCTTGACTTCTATTTTAACTCTACTAGTTTTCTCTTTCTCCTACTCATAAATTCTCTTATACGTTTTTGGAGCTATGGCTTCCGCTTGTCATGCTTCTTCCTCTTCCTCTAACAATTATACTTAACTAAATTCTATAAATATTTGTCACAAAAATTTTTCTTTATACACTTATATGTAAATTTCGTTAGTTTCTTTGACTTTATTTTTATGCAGTATATAAAACTTGGAATGGTTTTTACTCCATTTAAATTGTTACCATCCTTTATTAGAATAATGTAGTTAACTTTCTCAACCTTAAATTTCTTTTTAGGTTTTTCCTTCTAATTGGAATTTTCTTCTTTCATTAATAATGAACAAGGTTTACCTCTAACTATTAAAATCCCTACATCCACTAAATCCTCTCATCTAACTCTACCTTATTTGGGAGAGGTAAGTAAGTCAAACTTTCCTGTAGAATTTCCACTGTTCCATGCCCCAAATTCTCTAAAGTCATGGCCAAAGAGTGTGTAAATAGGATGTACCCTTCTTATCACTCTTATTAGATAAGATAAGCATTCCTTCAATTAATAGCCCTTTCAAGAAATCCTCTTGAATATCAACCTAACCTTATCTCTGCTATTTTGAAATTATAGAGTCCCTCTAGTAATTCTTTCATTTTTCCTTTTGTTCATCCACGATTTCACTTAAAAATGTTTTCTTTCTGAGTAGATTTCTTGTCATTGGGGAAGACATCATTTGTTTGGCGGAAGTAAATTTTGGTCCGGAAGCTAGCACTTTTAAGCGTTCTTTTTATTCTAGACTAATTAACATTTATTCTTCCTCTAGAAATCCCATATCTAAAGAAGAACATATTAAGTTAATCTAGGTCCTACTAAATTGATTTAGTTTTTTCTCTATAAATAACAAGCCTAGTTTAGAATTCAGTGCCTTTTACAAAGTTGTAACCTCTAGAAAATTTTTCACTCTTAGTTCTGTCTTCTTATTATTCCTTTATAGGAATTTAGGGATATGTTTTTATAACCTTCCTCTTTAGAGGCTTCACTTATGTGTGTGGTTTATTCAACTCTAGACTCTTACTTATTTTCTAGAGCTTAGGGATATAGAGGGCCTTCCTTCCACTAATTATAGATTTCTAGACTTCCTCAGTCTCTGTTTGTTCGCTAATTTATGTAGTAAGCCTCTTAAAGATTTCTTTAAAAAAAAAATTTCATCTTTGAAATCTAGTTTGATGGACCAACTTCATTCTTTCTAGGATTTCTTAGAGAAGTCTTGAAGATAAGTCTTATTGGCTAAAAATCTTCAAGACTTTTCAATCTTACTATCCAACTATTTATCAAAAAGAACTTTTTATTGTCTATACCAACCCGATAGTTTTTGATATGGGTGGTGATAAAACATTAAAGTCTACCCCTTCTATTACGACCTTGGGTTTTTAAGTATATCTTCCTTATCTCTAAATTTGGCAACTTGGCCTTTCTTTAGGAATTCATCCTATTGTTCATTTTGTAGACTACCTAGTGGGAGTCCCTTTTGAGGCGAGTGCCATCAATAGCAACTTTCTTCATAAAATATTTAAGCATTATCATGTCATAAAGTGCCAGACCTTTGCAGTTAGTGAGGTTGATATCGATGATTATCACTTTAGGTGGAAGAATATTCTTTAGAGTTTGATGCCTTGTATGGATTTTCCCATCCTTAAAGGTACTCCTTTTAAGTAAAGAATATTTAATTATTAAATTCTTTTGCTAACTTTTTTATTATAGATTTTAGGATCCTAGATGTTGAGGGAAGAGAAGAAGGTAAGATCACTTCTCTGAATGAGGTTATTTCAAATATTGTCATCAAAAGAAAACTTAAAGAGAAGTCTCCATTATCCTTGAACTCTAAGAAAGTTAAAACCCCCATTCTAAGAAAATCTACTAGAAAGTCAACTTCTTCATTTATTCAGGTAACTAAAGACACCATTCTTATGGAGGAGATTTCTTTAACTCTTACAAAGATGTGGAGGACAATCATGATGTTAACTTAACCTACCCACCTCCTTTAGTCTTATGAATTCCTGTTTTTAATTCTCTTCTATAGATGACCCCATATAATAGCTTCCTTTTCTTGCCCTTTACTTTAAGTAAGAATTTGGAACAACTAGGAATTTCCCTAAGCTAAAAATTACTAAAGTCATGTTGATTTAAGTAAAGTAGAAATTTCTTTTATTCCTTATAAAGATCTACTAGAATCATGATGAATTCTTCCTTATCTTGAGGACAAGAGATGCTTGGATGATAATAGGATGCATTTGGCTTAAGCTTTTTAGACATTTCTACTGAAACCCCTTCTAGCTAACTTCTCTATGCTAGAAACATTAAAATTTAATTCCCACGACTTCTTCTCATAACTAAGAACTAAATGTCTTACATCCTCTTACACTTTAATCATAAGATGGCTTACTAAGAAGTCAATATATGAAACCATGTAAAATTTATTTTTTATCAAATTATGCCTTAATTTTGAATAAGAGAATTATAATGCTAAATGTATGGTAGCATGTCGTAACACTACAACAAAATAGCTAAACTTAAAACTATAACTAGTGATGAGTCTAGGTCGATCCCATAGAGATTAAATCAATTTACCTTTCTAAATTATATTTATCTGTATAAAAGGGGGTTTAGTTTAATTTAATCAAGAAAACAAAGTAAAATTAAACTTAGGAAAAGTAAATCAAAGCAAGTAGTGAAAAATGATAAAATTGACAAATGATTTCAAAATCTGGTTCTTAGATCAATCTAAGCCTAAACAAAATAAACATATGTCACTTCATTATTACTCTCACACCTCTCTTAGAACTATTGATTGTAGATTAAACAAGCTTTGTTAATCTCAGTTTTCCTTTAGATCGTGTTTAATCAAAAATTGCTTTTTAATTAAACCTAACTATCAAACAACTGAGAACAAGCTCTCCAGATTTAGTCGGGCAGCTGCATTACGAATAAGGAAAATAGATCAATCTAAACAACAACTACACAAGTTCAGGCTATTTAACTTATGTTACATTATCTCTAATGATTCAATGTCATTAGTTGCCACGCATGAACCCAAAACACAACTATTACATATCATATTCAAGATTCTAGCAATGGGTTTACATAAAAACAATCTAATATAGCATTCAGATCATTCTTACATAATACCTAATTCAATAAGCGTAAAATAATGTAAACAATCCTTAAAGAGGGGAAGAACAATGATACACAATGACGATATGCTTAAATGTGATATTTGGCGTCGATTTCACCTTTGAACTGGAATGAGGAAGTCTAGCCCAACATAGAACCCAAAAAGGTAATGTTTTCGGCTTTTCTCGTGCCTCCAATCTAATTCTTTCTTCAATAGCCACCCAAAATGTGTATTTATAGCAAAACTAGATTTTTGAGTATATAATGTTTGGGTGCACGACCGTGCATCCAATTGTGCATACCAGAAAATTGTGTAACACAAGAAGATACACGGTTGGATACATGGCTATGTATCCAATTGTGTAAGTCCAAAAATGATCTTCCGAATGTATACACGGCTGTGTATCTTCCAATTCTTGCCGAAACGTTGTTCTTTTTGTAAAATCTTGTCTAATCCTCACCCTAATCTGTCTCCTTCTTTACCCACAAGGATAATTGAGTTTAGACATCAATAGGTTGGCTCAAGGAGTATGCTCTTAACTCATTTTAGCTCTTATGCTTCCAAATTTCACCTAAAACCGAATATGAATTAAAATGAATGTCTTAAGCATTTTAAAGCATTAATTACTAAGTGTCATGGAGTAAATGTATAAACAATCAATCATACATCAAATTCCCCCGCACTTAGCCTTTAGTTGTCCTCGGGCAAATTCAAAATCACAAACTAAAACACTTACTCATATTCCATATTTCCCAAGAATAGATAGTCATAAGAAAAGAGAAATAACTTTTAAAATTATAGCAAGAACTAAACATCCAATGCCTCCACTCATGATCAATCAATAATCATTCCCTTAAGAAACTGAGCAATCTAAGGGTAGACTTTGTCAAAATGTGTTTGAATATGACAAAATTATTAAAGAATGAGCATACTAGTCAACAATATTGGAACTTTATATAAAATCATAATGCAAGTATGCATGATCATAGATTTAACAAAACTTTTTAAAAAAATTTAAATCTTTATACGACAGTTATTTTTCTTATCTATAACTGACAAAGTGACAATGGGCTATCTTATCCATTAAAAGAAAAGCTGGGACCCTCCCATTGAAAAAGCTACCAAGCATCTTCATGCCTAACTTTTAAAGAAGCGTCATAATTTGGTCCATACTTTTACCAACAGAGCTACGGTGGGCAGGTTATTGATAAAATATGTTAAGTGTGTAACCATTTGATTCATCCACTAAA
>JAOSBL010039599.1:8084-21145 GCA_027568915.1 Erythroxylum roraimae | reverse complement strand
AAAGAAGACTATGTTTGTAGACTAAAGAAGAGTCTATATGGTCTAAAACAGGCACTAAGACAGTGGTATAAGAAGTTCGAGTCTGTTATGGGGGAGCAAGGCTACAAGAAGACTACTTCAGATCGCTGTGTTTTTGTGAAGAACTTTTCTGATGATGATTTCATTATTTTATTGCTCTATGTGGATGATATGTTGATTGTTAGTAAGAATGTTTCTAGAATCAAGAATCTGAAGAATCAGCTGGATAAGTCTTTTGTCATGAAAGACTTGGGATCAGTAAAGCAGATTCTTGGCATGCAGATTATCAAAGACAGAAGTGCCAAGAAACAATGGTTGTCACAAGAGAAGTACATTGATAAAATACTTCAGAGATTCAAACTGGACAAGGCTAAAGCGGTTAGTTGTCCTTTTGCTAATCACTTTAAATTGAGTTCCAGAGAGTGCCCTTCTACAGATGAAGAGAAGGAAGAAATATCCAGAATAATGCAGATTTCTATTTGCCACTATTTTGGTTTTATCTCTGTATACCTACTATTTGTAATAGTGGAAGAAATATTCTGAGTTTTGTCCGTGGACGTAGCCCAAAGTTAAGGATGAACCACGTTAAATATCCTGTGTTCCTTTTGCTTAGTTTATTTTTTCTTTTTCACAAAATATACCCGCTGCGCCCAACAATTGTCCTCTTATGTCATAACCATCTGGCCAAGGTTAGAAATTTTCTATTTGGATGCATCATCTTCATCCTAAAGCTTCCTTTAATCGTTATTCCATGTGTGTTGTGTGCTCTACCCACTATAACCTAATAATTTAGAGGCAACAATTTACGCCCGATGAAGAAGGCCATGTCGCAGGGCGTCTCCGCCTGCTCACCTCTAGACGACGATTCAAAGCATAACCATGAGAGCGCATCTCATACCGCCACTAACTTGCCTATAACCTGCATTAGTATTCTTATTAATTAAACCAGGACATGAATATATTAATAAGATGATTATTTGTGTGCAGAGAAGCTGTGGTTTGGGGTGGGAAATTTTGTTTTTTGTTGCCAGGTAATCTTGCGATTGATAGCTCAGGAGTTTAAGATGAGTTCGCTAACTTATCTGCTTCACTTGTAACATGCATGATGCACACATTAAATAGCGAAAATCAAGTGATTTTTGACTTTACTGAATTGAATAGATGGGAGTGGGCACAGGGTGACACATGGAAATAGAAACAGAAGAATTATCCGCAAAAGTAGACCGCATAGATCAACCAAGGAGGGGTACTCCACTGGCTTACCTGAATAGATGGGGGTGGGCACAGGGTGGTACACGAAAACGGGAACAGTCACCCTGTGCCCCTGCTTTTGGACCTAGTTACTCAGCTTCTTGGTGCCTTATGTCGTATCAGGTAATTAGTCTAACAAATTTTTACTTACGATTTTATCTTTTCATCATTCATTACCTATTTTTATTTAATGATTATTTATTTTTTTAAACCCATTATTATCTTTTTATATGCTATTTTAACTTATTTAAATAAAAATATTCTTATAGATTTTTTAATGAATGTTTAATCTATAAATCTATAAATATTCTTATTAGCTTTCTTCTTAAATCTATTATTAATGCCTATTTGTGATATTTGTCGATTTATTCATTTATTAATAATACATATGGAAACAAAAATAAAAGTTAGTCAGAAATGCATCAAATTTTTACCTAAACTTATACCTTTCTTATATCTATGAATGCTTTTGCAAATACTCTTCATTCATTTCAAACTATTATTAATAATCATACATCTTATATTATCAAAATATCGAATATTTAGGTATAGAATTTATAATGGACTTCTCAAATTACAACCTAATATTCTTGAAAAATTACATTATTTTAAACTCGGACATTATTTCTTTCAATATTTTTGAATCGAACATTATTTCGTTTGAATTTACTATTAATTTTAGTATTTTATCAAGTTTTTCATCTATAGAATATAATATTTTGGATAAGTTTTCATAGTTCTTGTCTAATAATTTTTTACTTTTATTAAATTCATTATAATTTTGAATTAAACCTAGTATTGTAGCAATTGTTTCTTTTAATTGAATTTCAATATTTATTTGTTTATCTAATAATTCAGATAGTTGTTTGGCAATAGTCATAAAGTAAAAAAAAAGGTCATAAAGTATTTTTAATGTTTTATGTTAATTCTTTAAGTTGATTTTTAATAGTAATTATTTCTTTGCCTAGATGTTGTTTTTGATCGAGTTCTTCGTTTTCAGTTATTTTTGGTTCAGTGATTTTAATAGGTTTTTCTAATCTTATTCTTGGTTCGGTAAATCTAATAGGGCTTTCTAGTCTTAAAGATTTTGATCTTAATGGAGAGTTTTCTTTTAAGGGTTCGTTTTTAGATAAAGATAATCGTGGAGCAGATGATTCTAATAATTTAATAGGATATTTTATTTTTGATATTTCTCGTAAATTTGTTCTTAAATTAGTACCTACTTTTGCTACATCATTAAATAATTGGTCAATGTAAATTTTACCTATATTTTTAAATTCAATACTATGATGTGAATTAGTTAAAGCATAAATAATTGATAAGTAATTGAAAAAGGGTATTATCTTATAGTCATTAAATTTTTTCTATAGAATTTATAAGCAATAATAATCGTTTCGTCTAAATTATGTGATTGTAAAGGGATTCCTAACTTTAAACGAGTATTAAATTTTATTATTCCATAAGCTAAAATTTCATTCATTATTCCTATTACTTGATCGTTTAAATTATTCATGCGTTCGTCTACGATAGCCATTCGTAGTGGAGAGTCTATTCCTTCTTGGAAAGTGATTTTAATAAAATTTGAAAAGTAGATAAATATATATATATCCTATTTTTTGTCTTTTTTTGTTTGGGATTTTTGTAATTATTTATAAATTTGTTCCTGATTTATTAAATTGATACAGTTATGTCCATTACATTGGTCTATTCTAATAGGTGTTTCATGAATTAGTTTACCATAATAAATAATATTTTTATGATTTATTATATTTTTAATGAGATGATGATTAATGTCTTGTCCAACTTTAAGGTTTAATTGTGTTTTGGCAATTTGTTTTTGTCTTTCATTTGATAATAATGTATTAATATGAAAAATTCTTGTAGATTCAGTTAATTCTAAAGTATCTACATCTAATATATTAGCTATAGTTTTTTTTGACTTATTAATGAAAAAGTCTTTTATGTTATGTTAATAGATTATTCGTACTTTGTAAATCTTGACTATATGAATTATAGAGATTAGTAATGATTTCAAGTTTTACTTTAATAGGTATTAATCCATTATTATTAATAAAAATAGTAAATAATTATATCGTTTTTCATAATAATCTTTTTCTATTTTATATTGAGATACTAAACTTTTAAAATACATAATCTCAATATGTAGGTTATTACATCTAGTACAATAGTTAGTCATAGATGAGTTTGATAATGTTCTTGAAAACGTTTATAAAGTTGTTTTATTTCTTGTTTTCCTTGATGATATAAAGTTGTATAATTATTAATAATAGTTTGAAATGAATGAAGTGTATTTGCAAAAGCATTAATAGATATAAGAAAGGTATGAGTTTGGGTAAAAGTTTTGATACATTTCTGACATACTTTTATTTTTGTTTCATTATGTATTATTAATAAATGAATAGATCGACAAATATCACAAATAGGCCTTAATAATAGATTTAAAAAGAAAGCTAATAAGAATATTTTAAATTTATAGATTAAACAATCAATAGGAAAATCTATAAGAATATTTTTATCTAAATAAGTTAAACTAGCATATAAAAAGATAATAATGGGTTTTAAAAAATAAATAATCATTAAATAAAAATAGGTAACGAATGATAAAAAGATAAAAATGCAAGTAAGCATACCTTGTTATCTCATTTTCTCTCAAACACCAAATCTTAGCCTTAAAGCAAGAAGTTTTGAGACTGGACAGGGGTATGAAAACTAGGAATTTATTATTGCAAGCAAACATACCTTGTTATCTCATTTTCTCTTAAACAACAAATCTTAGCCTTAAAGCGAGAAGTTTTGAGACTGGACAGGGATACGAAAACTAGGAGTTTATTATTTCACATTGAGTTATACCCGGAGCTTACATTATATAGGGATGAAGATAGCAAAAAAGAAAAGCAGATTCCTTTATTGTTTGGTCGATAATTAACCCGCCTATTTCACATGATAAATAGTAAAATTACATAATTGATGTTGATGGCGGACAGGAGGAATATGCTTTTAGCTTTTTCTTTGGCTTTATTCTTCAATGATGGCGTCTACTGAAGAACTATCATCTCTGTCTCATTCTTTGTTTTTCTGTGATGGAGAAGGACAATAATTGCAGTGGTGTTGTGAGTGCTGTCCTAATTGTTGATAAATGACCTCATTTTATTCATTTGATAATTTATTGAATATTCCAGAAACTGTTGAAAAAGATGCTTCAAACTGTTTATAAGTTGGAATGATTCATTAGAAATGGGTATTTTGTATGCGGAGGTCATTAACATATTGACTCCTATATAGTTTAATTTGATTAGTAATTCTTGAGTAATTTTGAGACTTTGTTGGTAGACTCCTTTGAGACAGTGAAGATTGAATTGATTAATGAGATCCCATTCAAATTCATATTTCGGTGGGTCATTAATAGGAGGGTACATGTCATTATTGATGCCAATTGTATATATGCTAGGTGAGATAACTGTATTTCTGCTTCCTTAAGGGTCTCTGCTTCTTTAAAAATAGGATAGCTGCTAAATATTTTAATAAATATTTATTGCTTTTTAAGAAATCGCTCATTGTAATTTTTAACTGTAAGAATAAATTCGACAGGTTCTGAAAGGATGGCTAGATTGGTTAGGTAAATGGTATCTATTAATCCACTTTGAAAAAAGAGATAAGTGGTTAGTGCATCTGCTTCAGGGAAGATAATTGCTTTTGGTACATTTCGTCCTCGGTTCTGAGGATAATATTGGAATATTTTTTGATCTTCTTTCCAATCATTTAATGCTTGAAAAGAGTCGTAAAATATTTCAAAGGCTATCTTTTTCATTTCTTCGTTGAGAGCTTTGGTAGGGATGGAATTAATTTTTTCCATGTTAATGGTTTTCCAAGGTTTTTCATTGTAGAATAAGTTGGTTGTTTTTCAAGGATTAGTTTATATTGAGGTCGTAAAGAGGGCTTTCTAAATTCTGCTAAGGATTTTTTTGCTTCAATATGAGTGTTATAGCTTCGATAAATAATGGAAGACTTACTTGTTATGTGAATAGCAACTTTATGCCATTCATTATAGATGCCGACCATAGGTCTATTAAAAATGACATATGTCTTGGTTCCTTTGAAGTCAGTTTTTTTTTTCTTCTGAGAAATAGATAGAGGTGTCTTGATAATTTGTTAAGGTGTTATAGGCTGAATGTTTGGTGTTTGGACATTGGTTAATTGGATATTTGTAGTTAATGGTTGGTCATTGGATATTTGTTTTTCAAGAAGAATAATAGTGGCTCGTAACTGATTGATTTCTTTTGTTACAATGCTCACTTGTTGAAGATCCGTTAATTCATTCTCTTTTTTTATGAGTGATTCCTTCAAGCTGAGGATAGTTGTTTCCATTATCTTACTAATTTATTTGCAAGACTGTTAGCATAAGATTTGATATAATTAATTTGAAAATTGTACTAATTTAATTCGAGTTGCCATCTAATTAATCTTACTTAATTATAATTAGTTATAATGTTATATTTGGTGAATCCACATAAATACTTAGAATCTGTTTGAATATGAAATTCAACAGGTAATAAATTAACCTTCCATTTTTTAATGTTTTAATATATGCAAGTATTTCTTTTTCCTGAATAGGATATTTCTTTTTAGTGGGATTAAAAGTCTTATTGATATATTTACATAAAAGATATTTCCTTGAATTGCGTGGTTGTGCCAAAAGGCAGCTTGCCCATGTATTAATACTTACATCAATTTGTACGATTAATGTATCATTAGCATTATAATTATATATTGCTGGTAAATCTTTGTGAAGATTTTTTAATATTTTTTTACGGTTTTTGTATCTTCATCAGTCCACATCCATTGAGTTTTTGTACTATATTTAAGTTGTAACTATTTTCTTTTTTTTTAGCTAGATCTTTAAGAAATCCTTGATCAAATATATAATTTAATAGTCCTAAAAAATTTTAAACCTCAGTTATATTTTTAAATTTTTCTGAAAAATTATGTAATGTTTTAAGAATGTTAGATTGTAATTTGAGAAATGAATTATAAAATTCTATACCTAAATATTCGATATTTTGTTGTGTTAATTTAATTTTCTTTTTGCTTGGAATTAATTCTTTGTGCTAACATCTAGATAAGACTTATTTTACTTTTTGTAAATGATCTTTTTTGTTTTTATTGGAAAAAATTATAATATCATCTACATAAGCCAGTGAAAATTTTTCTAATCCTTTTAAGTTATTATCCATAAATCTTTGATAATTTCCAGGGGCTTGTTTTAATCCAAGGGGTAATACATTCCATTGATAATGTTTTCGTGGTGGACGAGTAAAGGCTGTTAATGGTTTTGTATTTTCGTGTAATCTTAATTACCAATATCCTGATTTTGAATCTAGTGTAGTAAACTAATGATGCCCTTTTAATCGACTAATAATATAATCTTTTCAAGGTAATTTATATGCATCTCTTATAGTAGCTTTATTTAATTCTCTATAATTAATTATCATTCTTCTTTTACGACGTTTTTGTTCAGAATGGTTATTTACATAAAAGACCAGAGCTGAATGTTTACTTATGCTAGGTGAGATTAATTGTTTTTGTAATAATTCAGAGCATTCAGTAACAAATTTTTGTACATCTTGTTGTGTATATAGCATGTTATTTTTAATATTAATTTCTTTTGTAGGATATTTTAATTTTATTTCAATAATTGGTTATTAATATTTTTTGTAGGTCAAGTGGATTTTCACTACATACGTTTTCTATTAAAGTTTCTATTTCTTTCTGTAGAGTTAACTTATTAAGAGGATAAAATTGTAGTTGATTCAATTTTCCGATTGCAAGTTATGAAGTTTTATCATAAGTTGTATGGTATATAGGAATTTTATTAATGATAGAGTTTATTTTAAAGAATTTATTATCGGTGTTTTTAAAGTTATGTAATGTAAATATTGACAAAAGGGATTGCATAATTTAAGAAAATTATTTCCTAAAATCAATGGTAACCCTAATTCTTGTTGATAAATTGATGGTATTATAAATGTATAATTTTTAATAATAATATTATTATAATAACTGACATACCAAATAGATTTAATGCTTCTATAAGCTATTCTTATTTGTAGGGGTTTGTTTAATTTTTTTTCTAGTTGTTTAATAGTGTTTTAGAAGCTATACAAATTGTAATGCCGGTGTCTATATAAGCATTAACTTTTTTTATTTTGAATAATCACTTGAATAAATGTTGCATTTAGATTCAGTTGTCGATTTTGAAGTTCGGAGGGCATATTGATATAATGAAGAAATTATTGAGTATGTTTCATATTCTAATTTGATAGGTTCTAAACTATATTTTAATGTCAAATTTAAAATATTAATTTTTTCTTTAAATTTATTTTGGTGTCTTTTTTGACAACTATTTACATAATGACCTTCTTTACATATCCAACATTTACATTTTGTCTTATTTTGAGGACAATATTTCGTTTTTTTGGTTTATATTGTCTATAAGCTTTTCTTCTAAAAACTTTGTATAGGGTTTAAACGGAAATTTTTAAGGATATTTTTGCCATTTTTATTTATTGTATTTTTGTTATTTTCTTTGTTTTTGATAGGTAGGAAATTCACATCCATGTTTTTGGTATCAGAGCCATCTACTACATCTATTATGACTTTAGTAAAACCATGAAGGATATAGAAAAATATAATAAAAATCAATTAGAAGAAATTACACTAGTCAATAAATTAACATTAGAAAATAATTCTTTAAAAAATGAATTCATAAGACTTATAATCGACCAATATGAACTTATTTAAGGATATGAATCAGATTAAGAAATATATGTAGATCAACAACAGAATGAAGAACAATTAGAAACAAGGGAGAAGAACGAAAAAGAGATAAACAATCAAACCATAATTGGAATTATAAACTTATCGAAACAGAAGAATTAAATCGTTTTGGATATTTTTGAAAGGATAATAAAATAAGAAAATTCCTTACAGAATACACACTAAAACACATAACCCTAGGACCAGATGGAATTTTAAATTTAGATTGTGATTATCACCTGAAAAATTACTAATAGAATGGTCTAATAGATTAGCATTAGTAATACAATTAGAGAAACTTTTTGAAGGATTAACAAATATAAGTGCCTTATGGAATTTTATTACTTATAAAACTATCGGTATAGTGTTAAATTTTTTATTAGATAACAAAATACGAATAAAAAATACTACTGAATTTCTTAATGCTATTGAACCAAAAAAAGCATTTCATGTGGTCACTAATGAAGTTTATAAAGAATTTATTAGAAAAGATATAATTTCTTATAAACAAGAAATTGAAAATGAAGAAAGAAAAAAATGCCTTATGACATTTAAATAATATGTGAATATGTGATATCTACTATTTAGAAGAATATATTTGTGAATTTAAAAAATATTATTATCAATTAACTCATGCATAATAAGAAATGTATATCCAAATATTTATTCAAAATTCCCTTATACAATAAATAAAATAGTAGAAGAATTATTTCTAATAAAACAAAATGCTAATTTCGTAGCCTATAATTTAGGGGGAGCTATTTCAATAACAAAAGAAATATTATCACAAAAAATATTTAGAAGCAAAATTACATAAAAAATTAAGACACAAAGATATCTAATTATACTGCTCTAAATATTATGAAGTTCCTCAACAACATGGATGTGAATTTTCTTCCTATCAAAAACAAAGAAAACAATAAAAATACAATAAATATAAATGGAAAAAATATCCTAAAAATTTCCGTTTAAACCCTATAAAAAGTTTTTTAGAAGAAAAGCTTATAGACAATATAAACTAAACAAGAATATGAAACAGACTCAATTTTTTTTTCATTATATCAGTATGCCCTACAAACTTCAGAATCGATAAGTGAATCTGAATACAACATTTATTTAAGTGATCATTTAGAATAAAAAAGTTAGTGCTTATATAGATACAGGCGCTACTATTTGTATAGCTTCTAAAATATTATTAAACAACTAGAAAAAATTAAACAACCCCTACAAATAAGAATAGCATATGGAAGCATTAAATCTATTTGGTATGTCAATTATTATAATAATATTATTATTGAAAATTATACATTTATAATACCATCAATTTATCAACAAGAATTAGGGCTAGCATTGATTTTAGGAAATAATTTTCTTAAATTATACAATCCCTTTTGTCAATATTTACATTACATAACTTTAAAAACACCAATAATAAATTCTTTAAAACAAAAATCTATCATTCTTAAAATTCCTATATATCACACAACTTATTATAAAACTTTACAACTTGTAATCGAAAAATTAAATCAACTACAATTTTATCTTCTTAATAATTTAACTCTACACAAATAAATAGAAATTTTAATAGAAAACGTATGTAGTGAAAATCCACTTGGCCTTATAAAAAATATTAATAACCAATTAATTGAAATAAAATTAAAATATCCTACAAAAGAAATTAATATTAAAAATAACATACCATACACTCAACAAGATGTACAAGAATTTAATATTGAATGTTCTGAATTATTACAAAAACAATTAATCTCACCTAGCACAAGTAAACATTCAGCTCCAGCCTTTTATGTAAATAATCATTCCTAACAAAAACGTGGTAAAAGAAGAATGGTAATTAACTATAGAGAATTAAATAAAGTTACTATAGGAGATAAATATAAATTACCTCGAAAAGATTATGTTATTAGGCGATTAAAGTATACCATTGGTTTACTACTTTAGATACAAAATTAGGATATTAGCAATTAAGATTACACGAAAATAAAAAACCATTAACAACCTTTACTTCTCCACCACAAAAACATTTTCAATGGAATATATTACCCTTTGGATTAAAACAAACCCTGGGAATTTATCAAAGATTTATGGATAATAACTTAGAAGGATTAGAAGAATTTTCATTGGCATATATAGATGATCTTATTATTTTTCCAATAAAAATAAAGAAGATCATTTACAAAAAGTAAAATAAGTCTTATCTAGATGTCACCATAAAGAATTAATTCTAAGCAAAAAGAAAATTAAATTACAACAAAATATCGAACATTTAGGTATAGAATTTTATAATGAATTTCTCAAATTACAACCTAATATTCTTGAAAATTACATAATTTTCTTGACAAATTTAAAAATATAACTGAGGTTTAAATTTTTTTAGGACTATTAAATTATATATCCGATCAAGGATTTCTTAAAGATTTGGCTAAAGAAAAAAATAGTTACAACTTAAATGTAGTACAAAAACTCAATAGACGTGGACTGATGAAGATACAAAAATTGTAAAAATATTAAAAAATCTTTGCAAAGTTTTACAACATTATATAATTATAAAGCTAAGGATACGTTAATTGTACAAATTGATGCAAGTTTTGATACATGGGCTGGCTGTCTTTTGGCACAACCATGCAATATAAGGAAATATCTTTTATGTAAATATATCAATGGGACTTTTAATCCTACTGAAAAGAAACATCCTATTTAGGAAAAGGAAACACTTGTATGTATTAAAACATTAAGAAAATGGAAAGTTGATTTATTACCTGTTGAATTTCATATTCAAATAGGTTCTAAGTATTTGTGTAGATTCACCATATATAACATTATAACTAATTATAATCAAGGAAGATTAATTAGATGGCAGCTCGAATTAAATCAGTACAATTTTCAAATTACTTATATCAAGTCTTCTACTAACAGTCTTGCAGATATATTAACAAGAGAATGGAAACAGTTACTCTCAACCTGAAGGAATCACTCATAAAGAAAGAGAATGAATTAACGGATCTTCAACAACAAGTGGGCACTGTAACAAAAGAAATCAATTAGTTGCAAGCCACCATTATTCTTCTTGAAAAACAAATATCCAATGACCAACCACTAACTACAATTAACCAATGTCCAAACACCAAATATTCTGCGTATAAGACCTCAGTAAATTATCCAAACACGTCTACCTACTTCTCAGAAAAAGGTTGACTTCAAAGAAACCAAGGCATATGTCATTTTTAATGGACCTATGGTTGACATCTACGATGAATGACATAGAGTTGTTGTTCACATAACATGTAAGTCTTTCATTATTCATCAAAGCTATAACACCCGTGTTGAAGCAGAAAAAGCCTTGGCAAAATTTAGATAGCCCTCTTTACGACCTCAATATAAACAAATCCTTGAAAAACAACCAACCTCTTCTCCAATGAAAAACCTTGGAAAACCCATTAACTTGGAAAAAATTAATTGCATCCCGACCAAAGCTCTAAGGAAGAAATGAAAAAGATAACCTCTGAAATATTTTATGACTGTTTTCAAGCATTAAATGATTGGAAAGAAGATCAGAAAATATTCCAATATTTGTAACACCCGGTATCTTTTTTTAATTAAAAAAATCGGTATAAAAATTGGTATTTGAGACTAATGTCATTAAGACCAGGATAGTGAATCATAATTTTAGTGACATCAAATTAAAGATATTTGACACTTTTTCGGTTGCCACAGAAAAATGTGCGAGCAGATTTTAAAGAACTAGTACAAGAGGGGCATTTTTTTTGTAAATAATGAAAAGAGTGGCATTCTTGTAAATAATGAAAATGAGTGGCTTATAAGTGCAAATAAGAAAAAAAAACTTGTCTTCCTCCTCCCTCACTTACGAAGTCACTATGGAAACTTGTTTCTCCAAATTTTCAAGCTTTGTAATAAGAACGTGAAGGAGAATCAAGACGATCAGTTGATATAAAATGGTAAGTCTCGATCCCGACACTTGATTCTATCGATTCAAATTTAGTTTCTCACTTTCTTTTGCCATAGATATGAAATGCACTTAATGAAATTTATGAGTTTGATGCTTTTGATGATGGATTCTTATTCTTTGATGTCTAATGACTACTTAACATGAGGAAATTTTCATTTTTCATTTTCAAACCTACCAAGGGAGGCAAATTCGTAGGTCCTTCTTATACTTTTTTTCTGAGCTGTTTAATGTGTGAATTTGGAGAAACTCAAAACTTGAAAGTTGTAGATATGGGTGTCTAATGTATCTTTGATTTTTTTTTTTTACGAATTTAGGGTTAGCCAAAATAGTGAGATATAAGTCCCAAATTGAAACTAGTTTAGAATACCAACGGGATTAAAACACAAAATGAACGCGAATTGTTTGAGGACCTTAGAGTCAGAATTAGATGATGAGTTCTTCTTACCAAATGCTCGAAAATGTGTTATCTAATTTCTGTACAAAGGGAAAGTTAATTGGATGAGTATTCTTTGAGATATGGCTAAATAAGTGAAGGGTGTTACTGACCTCAGTGACACAGAAGAGAACAGAAATAGGACAGATTTAGAAAAATCACAATAAATCCCAATTACATCAATTTTTAATCCGTCTTTGGATATGTGATAGCCATATGATTCTATTGAAAGTGGCAACTTGAATCACCTCAATTGGATAACAAAAGAATAAGTTACAATGATTTTAGTTAGGAAGGGTCCAACTCGTGACAGAATATTAAGGCTGATTGTAAATGAGATATTTGGAATCCTGAATGACCGAACTAGAAAATTGTCATAAAAGGAAAAATGTGAATTTATGTGTTCACTAGAGGTAAGGAAATTTTTAGAAACATTGAACCTATGTAGAAAAAGTTATGCCTCTGCGAATGAGACCTGTGCGAATGAATTAGTGAAACCAAATAGGTTCAAGTAAGATTAAGCTAATCAAGACATAAAGA
>JAOSBL010035540.1:0-21340 GCA_027568915.1 Erythroxylum roraimae | reverse complement strand
AACAAAACCTTGAGGTCCTGGGTTCGAGCCGTGGCTCCCCAGGGTGCCAAAGAGGACAATACCTGTGGAGTGCTGGCGGTAGAGGCCGGGCTCTACACTGTAGCGATTGCGGGCCTCTAGAGGTACAGGGTACACTAAGTTCGGGTCGCTACATGGGAGGTGTAAGTTTGAGTGGTTTTGTTGATATAGAAATGCTGTCAACAATCCTATTTGCTAGTATTACTTCATCTCTATTGGTCATGCCATTCAAGCTTCTATTACCAGTAATGTATCCTTGTAAAGATAGTTATATAAAACAGGGAGATCCTTGTAGAATGCTTTTAATTTTTGTACAGCATGAGTATCTGCATTAGTCCAATTCCATTATGCTTTTGTACTGCATTTAAGTTGTAAAAGTTTTCTTTCTTTTGCTAGATCCTTAAAAACCTTGATTTGAAATATAATTTAAAATTCTTAGAAATTGGTGCACATGAGTTCTATTAGTTAATTGATTGGAATTGTTGAATTTTATTTAAAATATTAGGTTGTAATTTTAAATAACCATTTTGAAATTCAATACCTAAATATTCTATATTTTGTTGTGCTACTTTTACTTTCTTTTTGCTCAATATTAATCCTTTTTCGTGACCTAAATATTCGATATTTTGTTGTGCTACTTTTACTTTCTTTTTGCTTAAAACTAATCCTTTTTCGTTACATCGTTGGAGGACTATTTTAACCTTTTTTAAATGATCCATTTTATCTTGATTAGAATAGATAATAATGCCATCAATATAAACAAAAGTAAAATCTTCTAATCCTTCTAGATTGTTATCCATAAATCGTTGATAAATACTTGGTGCTTGTTTTAACCCAAATGGTAATACATTCAATTGGTAATGTTTTTGTGGAGGACAAGTAAAAGCAGTTAAAGGTTTCTTATTTTCATGTAATCTTAGCTGCCAATATCCTGATTTTGCGTCTAAAGTTGTAAACCATGTATGTCCTTTTAATTTATTTATAATATAATCTTTTCAGGGTAGTTTATATGCATCACCTATAGCTGCTTCATTGAGTTTTTTATAATTTATAACCATTATACGTTTACCACGTTTTTGTTCTGCTGAATTATTTACATAAAATGCTGGAGCTGAATGTTTACTAGTGCTTAGTGATATTAATTGCTTTGCTAATAAATCTACACATTCCGTGATAAATTCTTGTACATCTTGTTGAGTATACGGTATATTATTACGAATATTAACTTATTGTGTAGGATCTTTTAATTTAATTTCAATTAATTATTGATTATTATTTTTAATTGGATCAAGGGGATTTTCACCATAAATATTTTCTAATAATGTCTCTGTTTCAAGCTGAATAGATATATTGTTGAGAAGATAGAATTGAAGGTAATCTAATTTGGTGGTTAAAAGTTGTAATTTTTGGTAATAGGTAGTGTGATAAATAGGAATTTTGAGAATTATTGATTATTGATTTAGAGATTTAATATTTGGGGTTCTTAATGTGATGTAATGTAAATATTGACAAAATGGATTATATAATTTTAGAAAATTATTACCTATAATTAAAGGTAATCCTGATTCTTGTTGATAAATAGAAGGGACTGAAAATGTAAATTTTTCTATTATGATATTACTATAATAACTTACATACCAAATGTATTTAAAGCTTCCATCTGCTATATGTATTAGTAATGGTTTTTCTAATTTTTTCCAATTGGTTAATAATTATTTTGAAGCAATACAAATAGTTGCTCCTGTGTCTATATAAGCATTAACTTATTTATTCTGAATTACTACTTGAATAAAGGTTGTGTTCGAATTCAATTAAGAATTCTGATTCGCTTTGGGTTTCATAATGATAGATAGAAGAAATAGTAGAGTCTGTATTATAATCAGATTCTATAGGTTCTAAATTTTCTTGAATTGTTGAATTCAATATATTGAGTTTTTGTTTCGTATTATTATTTGGATTTTTACGTTTAGGACAAGTATTTGCATAATGTCCTTCTTCCTTACATAACCAACACCTATATGATTTTTTCTTTTGTGGACAATTTTGTTTTTTAGGTTTGAACTATCTATATTTATATCGTCTAAATTGTTTTCTATATGGGATAAATGGTCTTCTTTTATAATAATGTTTAGGATAACGTTTCCATTTATAAGTTTTATATGGTTTCTTTTTTCGTTTATAGCTAATTTGTTTAGATTCACATCCATATTGTTGTGGTACTTCTGCATATTTAGAACAACATAGTTGAATATTTTTATAACGTAATTTACGTTTTAGTTTTGATTCCAAGCATTGTTCGGCTATAATTTCTTGACTTATAAGAATGGCTCCTCCTAAATTATAGGCTACTGTTCTATTGTCTCGTTTTTCTTGAAATCGTGATTCTACCTTTTGATTCATTGGATATGGTCATTTTTGAATAAATATATGAATATACATTTCTTGTTCAACTTTTGTTAATTTGTAATAAAACTTTTTAAATTCACAGATATATTCGTCTAAATAGCATATATCACATATACGCATATTATTTAAATGCCATAAAGCTTTTATTCTTTCGTTATTTGTTGCTTCTTGTTTAAATGAAATAACATCTTTACCTCAAAATTCTTTATAAATTTCTCCTAATATGACTTGAAAAGTTTCTATATTACTTGAGGCAGTCTGACATTGAGGTGTATTTTTAAGTGCTTCTGCGTTATCTAATAAATTTTTTTGTACTATTCCTGAAGTTTTGTAAGTAATGAAATTCCATAATAATTCCTTATTTTCTAATTCACTAAAAGGTTTTTCTATTTGAATTAATAATTGAATTTTATTTACCCATTCTATTATTAAATTTTCGGGTAATAATACACAATCAAGATTTAGCATTCCATTTGATCCTAAAGTAATATGTTTTGGAGTATATTCTGTAGGGTATCTACGTATTTTTGATCCTTTTTGATAATATCTATGTTGATTTATAAAATCACCTGATTGCCATTGATAAGAACTTTGTTGATCTTTTTTGCGTTTATCTCCACTTACATGTTCTCTTTTTATATTTTGTCTGCCTACCTGTTGTTCTCTAGATCTACTATTTTTTGGTTGTTGTTCATCAACATATACTTCTTGATCTGATTCATAACCATAAATGATTTCATCTTTATCTGTTATTTGATGTACTTTTTCTGTATTTGTTTGTAATGTAAGTTTTTGTACTAATTGAGCTATTTCTGCTAATTGTGTTTGTATATTCTTTTCAACTTCTTCTAATGATTCTTCAGATTTTAAACTGTCCATGGTTTAATTAGTTGTTTAGGTTGAGGTATAGGTTATGATACCACTTTTGCACTTGGAGCTTCTATTTTGATATTTTTCAATCCTTTATCTAATTTATGTTCTAATACACACACACACACACACACACACATTGTCATAGAGTCACAGCTGTGACAACGATATTAATCAACTAATTAATAATATTATAACAAATAAATAGATACCATTTTTTGAGTTTGAATCTTCTTCTTTAATTATTTTTAACCTAGTTTCTAAATTTTGTATGATTTTTATTTGTTGTTTGTTTTCATTAACTAATTGTTGAATTATTTGACTTAACTTTGTAATTTTTATCTCTAATTTAATTTGATGTTCTTTTATTTCTTTAATATATCGGGTAACACTCATAATGTATTTTTAATATACGTAGTTAAATCAATAATTTGATTTTTAATATCTTCTAATTTTAGAGAATTTTCTATTGCATGGTTTGGTACAATAGGATCAGTGATTTTAACAGTATTTTGTCCTTTATTGTTTTCATATTCTATAAATCGAATTGGTTTCGCCAAACGGAGCTAATGTGATTTTAATAATTTAGAAGAGGATGTTGAAGAAGATGGTTGTTGTTCGGAAAACGAATGTCTCCTATTTATAGATGGATCTACGTGGATCGGATATTGAATAGCAGGTAATGTTCTTATTTTAGTTCTAAAATTTGTTCCTACTTTTGCAACATCATTAAATAATTGATCTAAATAAATTTTATCGGTATTTTTTAATTCTATACTATGGTGAGAATTTGTTAAAGCATAACTTATTTGATAAGTGATTGAAAAAGGATATTGTCCTTGAGTCATTAAATCTTCTCTGTAAAATTTATAAGCTATTGTAATTGTATCATCTAGATTGGGTGATTTTAGAGGAATTCCTAATTTTATTCGAGTATTAAATTTTATTTTACCATAGGCTAGATTTCCATTCATTATTCCTATTATTTGATCATTAAAATTGTTCATTCTTTCATCAACTATTGTCATTTTAATAGGTGAATCTATTCCTTCTTGAAAAGTAGATTTTAAAAGAATTTATATAGTAGATAGATGAATATAACCAAATTTTGATCGTTTATCTTCAAGTATTTTTTGTAATTATTTGGAGATTTGTTCTTGGTCTATTAAAATAATTCAAATGTGTTCATTACATTGATCCATTCTAATTGGTGTTTCATGAACTATTTTTCCAAAATAGATAATATTTTTTCTATCTAATAATTGTTTAAATAGTGAGGATTGTATATCTTGTCCTGCTTTTAAATTTAACTGGGCTTTAGCTATTTGTTTTTGTTTTTCATTAGATAAAAGAGTATCGATATGAAAGGTTCTTGTTGATTCGGATAGTTCTAAATTATTTATATCTAATATATTTGTTTATTGATCTTGATTAGTCATTTTGATGCCAAGGAGTACTGATTTTATGATTATGCAATGTTCTGTTAAAATGATTTAACTGTTGTGTATAAAACTGATACATATTTTGAGCTAAGTCTAGATTTTCCTTGATGGGTTGTATAGCTATAGGATTAGATATTATAAATTGAACATAATTAAATCGATATTCCCAATATTTGAATTCTACATAATGTTGATCTTTCAAGTGTTCAATGAATTGTATATGATCGATTAATTGATTACAAATAGAACAATCTGTTAATTGATCACAAATAGAGCAAGTGTGTAAAGTCATAGTTTGATTTAATCTCTTTTGCTTTTTCTATCTTGGTTTTGATTATATAGAATTTGATTAACTTCTTGTTGATTGTGGTTAAACCAGGAAAGAAAGTCATCAATAAATAATATACTTTCTATATGTAAAAATCGTCTTAGTCCATGGTTAAGACCAAGATGATATACTATTTGTAAGAAACTAATAATAGCAGTGGGATTGAGTACAAAATAGCATATTTCAATAAATTTAAGAAAAATTTGTGCAAATAATACTGAAAGTAAAATGCATGCTAATATGAAAAAGAAATTCATTTTGTTGAAATTTGAAATACAAACTTAATCTATAAGTTTACTGATTTCCTTAATTTTTTCTTTTCTAAGCTGAATATTGTGCTTTTTCAAGTTATTGAGATATAGAAACATTTAAGATGTATGAAACATTTCTTGATATCTAATTGCATTTTTGGAACTATGTGCTTGCTTGTTGAGAGCATGATATCTACTAAGCATTCTATCATATCCGTCTTCTCTTTGATAGGTGATCTTGATTAATTCTTTAATATTCTGCTTTTTGTCAAAGTATGATCTCATTTATGAAAGAAGAATAATTTTAATCGATTAGTTGATTAATTCGTTTAATATAATCTTTTCTATTCTCGTTATTGATAGATTGAAGATGATTTATAAACTGAATGATCTGACTACATTCATACTGTCTATTAGTATTATTAGTGACTTCTGCTTGTTTTAAATGATTCTGATATCTAATTAGTTGTTTATTCTGGATGTCTCTACACCAATAACTATATTGTATTAATTCCTTAAGTTCACGTTTCTGGTCGAAATAAGTCATATTAATTGAAATGAATGCTAAATAACTATGAATATGTAAAGCGATGAAATAAGCATTAACTTCATACCTTTTGCATTTCCAAAGGATGCCAATACCAGGCAAAGAGGAATTTGCTGAAGGTAAGAAAAAGAATTTTTTATTTCATGAAGAGCTCTGAAGCTCGAATGCTACATATATAGGCTAGCGTAGAAGAAAAAGCCAAAACATGTTGGCCGACAAATAGATGTTAAAGTAAGTAAAGTAAAGGAATTTACCTAAGTAAAAACAAAAAGCTACTAAGGTAAAAGCAAAAGTCGTACAATAATTTACAGACTTTGGACAAAAGAAAAGGCAAAAGATGCTAAAGCGAAAAGTAAAATTCTGACAAACAAAAAGCAAAAGATTATAAAGGATTACAATCTGGCCGTCCATCTGGCCTACATCCTTATTGCTTTGATGAGGACTTAGTCTTCAATAATTGCGTCAACTGATTCGGTGTCTTCTGGCTGAGCAGTGGAAGGACAATATTTGCATTTATGTCCAAAATGATGCTGAAGTTGTTGACATATGGCATATTTCCATGATGTTGAAAGATCGGTAAAGATTCCCTCCATAGTGACAAATGGATTTAAAAATTGTTTGATGATTTGTAAAGCATCAGGAGTGATTGCTGCTTTGTAGGAAGAGATCATAACTTGATTGAGTCCTTTATAATTGACTTTGATGTTTGATTCAGGGGTGATTCTAGCTGCTTGAATAAAAACGCCTTCGATGCATTGTAGATTGAATTGATTAATGAGTTCCCATTCAAACGGATGATTGGGTGGTTCATCAATCGGTGGATAAATACCATTGCTGATGCCTATCGTGAGGAAAGCAATTCTGGATAATTTTATATCTGCGTCCTTGATAGTTTCATGCTCCTTGAAAATGGGATAGCTGCTAAAAATTTAAATAAAGATTTCTCTATCTTTGGCAAAATGGTCCTTGTAATTTTTAACAGTTTGAGTAAATCCAATCTGAAATTCTGAGAGTAGGTGTAAATTGGTGAGATAAATTGTATCAATGAGTCCATTTTGAAAGAAAAGATAAGTGATAAGTAGATCTGCTCAGGGAAAAATAATGGCTTTGGGTCCATATTTTCCACGATTCAATGGATAAAACTGGAACATTTTCTGGGCTTCAGTCCATGTGTTTAAAGATTGGAAACAATCATAAAACATTTCAGAAGTCAATTTCCGGGCTTCTATTTGGATGGTTTTTGAAGGTATTGCATTAATACGGTCCATGTTGATAGGTTTACCTAAAGATTTCATTCTGGTTTCAGAGATGGGTTTTTCTAAGGCTTGTTTGTACTGTGGTTTGAGAATAGGGTTTTTGAATTCTGTTAAAGATTGTTCAGCTTCTGCTTTGGATGTAAAACTTTTGTGTAAAATACCTGATCTTCTAGTGATGTGTATTGTAACTTTGTGCCATTCATCATATAATCCTGCCATTGGTCCATTATATATAACATAGGTCTTTGATTCAGATGTATCCTTCTGTTTCTGGTATCTAGTTGGTGTTGTTGATTGGATAGGTGAAACTGTTGGGACTGCAGTGGTTTGAATAAATTGTTGAGGAGTAATCAAAGGAATGGTAGTTGTTGTGGTTGTTGAAGTGGCACTGGTTGAAGGGGTTTGATCTTTGGTATTTTGTTTTAATATTTGGATAGTGGTTTGAAGTTGGTTGATTTCTTTGGTAATGATTCCAACTTGCTGTTGTACATTGAGTAATTATATCTCCATTTATGCTAATGCTTCTTCCAAAATTAAAATTGCTGCTTCCATTCTCTGGTTAAAATATCTGCAAGAAAATTGTTAGTAGATTTGATATATCGGATATTAAATTGGTATTGATTTAATTCGAGCTGCCATCTTATCAGACGTCCTTGATTATAATTTGCTTTGATATTGTATCGAATGAATCCACAAAGATATTTGGAATCGGTTTGAATTGTAAATTCGACCGGTAATAGATCAATACGCCATTTTCTCAAATTTTTGAGACAGGCTAGTGTTTCCTTTTCATGAATTGGATATTTGAATTCAGTGGGAGTGAAAGTCCCATTTATATATTTGCAAAGTAAATACTTCTTTTGGTTGGGTGGTTGTGCCAAAAGGCATCCTGCCCATGTATCCATGCTGGCATCAATTTGTACCAGTAGTGTATCCATAGGAAGATAGTTATATAGAATAGGTAGATCTATGTAAAGTGCTTTCAATTTTTGTACAGCCGGAGTATCTTCATTTGTCCAATTCCATTGTGCTTTGGAACTACATTTAAGTTGTAAGAGTTTCCTTTCCTTAGCTAAATTTTTAAAGAATCCTTGATCTGAAATATAATTTAAAATGCCGAGAAATTGTTGTACATGCGTTCTATTAATTAATCTATTAGGAAATTGTTGTATTTTATTTAAAATGTTAGGTTGTAATTTTAAATATCCATTTTGAAATTCAATGCCTAAATATTCTATATTTTGTTGTGCTAGTTTCACTTTCTTTTTGCTTAAAATTAATCCTTTATCTTTACAATTATAATGGATCAATGTAATGGACACATTATAATTAGTTTAATAGATCAGGAACAAATTACAAAACATTTACAAAAAATATCTGAAGAGAAAAGATTAAAAATTGGTTATATTCATCTTTCAACTATACAAATTCTTTTGAAATCTACTTTTCAAAAAGGGATAGATTCACCAATCAGAATGGCAATAGTAGATGAACGAATGAATAATTTAAATGATCAAATAATAGGAATAATAAATGGAAATTTAGCTTATGGTAAAATAAAATTTAATACTCGAATCAAATTAGGGATTCCTCTAAAATCACCCAATCTAGATGATACTATTATAATTGCATATAAGTTTTACAGAGAAGATTTAATGACTCAAGGACAATATCCCTTTTCAATCAGTTATCAAATAAGCTAGGCTTTAACCAATTCTCATCACAGTATAGAATTTAAAAATACTCATAAAATTTATGTAGATCAATTATTTAATGATGTAGCTAAAGTAGGAACAAATTTTAGAACTAAAATAAGAACATTACCTTCTATTCAATATCCAATTTCTGTAGATCCATCTATAAATAGAAGACATTCTTTTTCATAATTACCTTCTTCATCAACACCAACTCCATTGTCTCATAAACTAAAATCACCCTCTTTACGATTAGCCAAACCACTTCAATTCATTGAACCTAAAAATAAACAAGAACAAAATGTTAAAATTACGGATCCTATTACAATTCTTGTTATAGAAAACTCGATAAAGGATCTTAAAAATCAAATTAGTGATTTAACCACTTATATTAAAACTACATTATGAGTGTTACACAATATATTACAGAAATAAAAGATCATCAAATGAAATTAGAAACAAGAATTACATAATTAAGCCAACTAATTCAACAATTAGTCAACGAAAACAAACAACAAATACAAATCATACAAAATTTAGAAGCAAAATTAAAAATAATCAAAGAAGAAGCTTCCAACTCAAAAGTGGTAAAGATGTTATTTCCTATAAACACGAAGCCACTCAGAACGATGGGATAAAAGCTTTATGGCATTTAAATAATATAAGGATTTGTGATATATGTTATCTAGATGAATAAATTTGTGAATTCAAAAAATATTATTATAAATTAACAAGAACCGAACAGGAAATGTATAGTCATATATTTATCCAGAAATTACCATTTCCAGTGAATCAAACAGTAGAAACACGATTTCAAGAAAAACGAGACAATAGACAAATAACTTATAATTTAGGAGGAGCCATTCTTATAGCTCCAGAAATTTTAGCAAAACAATGCTTTGAATCAAAATTAAAAAGGACATTACGTCATAAAAATATTCAACTATGTTGTTCAAATTATGCCAAAGTACCGCAACAATATGAATGTGAATCTAAACAAATCACCCATATACGAAAAAAGAAGCCTTATAAATCTTATAGATGGAAAAGATATCCTAAACATTATTACAAAAGACGACCATTTATTCCATATCGGAAACAATTTAGAAGATACAAATATAGACAATTTAAACCTAAGAAACAAGATTGTCCACAAAAGAAAAAAATCATGTAGATGTTGGTTATGTAAAGAAGAAGGACATTATATAAATACTTGTCCTAAAAGGAAGAATCCAAATAGTAATACTAAACAAAAACTCAATATATTGCATTCAGCCATTCAAGAAAATTTGGAACCTACAGAATCATACTATAATACAGACTCTACAATTTCTTTTATATATTGTGATGAATCACAAACTGAAACAGACTCAAAATCCCCAATTGAATCCCAATACAACCTTTATCAAAGTTCTAATTCAGAATAAAAAAGTAAATGTATATATAGATATAGGAGCTACTATTTGTATTGCTTCGAAACAATTATTAAATAATTGGAAAAAAATTAGATAAACCTCTACAAATATGAATAGCAGATGACAGTTTTAAATTCATTTGGTATGTAAGCTATTATAACAACATAATTATAGAAAAATTTATCTTCTCTGTTCCTTCTATTTATCAACAAGAATCTGGATTACCATTCATTTTAGGCAATAATTTTTTAAAATTATATAACCATTTTTGCCAATATCTATATTATATCACACTGAAAACACCTTTCATTAAGGCTATAGATCAAAATTCAATTATTCTCAAAATTCCTATTTATCATACTACATATTTTCAAACATTAAAACTTGTAACAACCAAATTGGATTACCTAAAATTCTATCTTCTCAACAATATGTCTATTCAACTAGAAATAGAAACATTATTAGAAAATGTTTGTAGTGAAAATCCCCTCAATCCAATTAAGAATAATAATCAACAATTAATTGAAATTAAATTAAAGGATCCTACACAATAAGTAAATATTCAAAATAATATACCATATACTCAACAAGATGTACAAGAATTTATTACAGAATGTGCAGATTTATTAGAAAAACAATTAATTCACCAAGCACTAGTAAACATTCAGCCCCAGAATTTTATGTCAATAACTTCACTGAACAAAAAAGAGGCAAAAGACGAATGGTCATCAAATATAAAAAACTTAATAAAGCCACTATAGGTGATGCATATAAACTACCTTGTAAAGATTATATTTTAAATAAACTAAAAGGACATACATGGTTTACAACGTTAGATGCAAAATCAAGTTACTGGCAGTTAAGATTACATGAAAACACGAAACCTTTAAAAGCTTTTACCTGCTTCCACAAAAAACATTATCAATGGAATGTATTACCATTTGGATTAAAACAAGCACCAAGTATTTATCAAAGATTTATGGATAATAATTTAGAAGGATTAGAAGAATTTACTTTTGTATATATAGATGATATTATTATTTATTCCAATTAAGATAAAATGGACCATTTAAAAAAGGTTAGGATAGTTCTTCAAAGATGTCAAGAAAAAGGATTAATTTTAAGCAAAAAGAAAGTAAAATTAGCATAACAAAATATTGAATATTTAGGAATTGAATTTCAAAATGGATAGTTGAAATTACATCCTAATATTCTCAATAAAATCCAACAATTTCCCAATCAATTAACAAATAGAACACATGTACAACAATTTTTAGGACTTTTAAATTATATTTCAGATCAAGGATTTTTTAAAGATTTAGCTAAAGAACGGAAACTTTTACAACTAAAATGTAGTTCCAAGACACAATGGAATTGGACCAATGCAGATAGTCAAGTTGTACAAAAGTTGAAAGCACTTTGCATGGATCTACCTGTTCTATATAATTATCTTCCTATAGATACACTACTAGTTCAAATTGATGTCAACATAGATACATGGGCAGGATGTCTTTTGGCAAAACCACCTAACCAAAAGATATATCTACTTTGCAAGTATATAAATGGGACATTCAATCCCACTTAATATAAATATCCAATACATGAAAATGAGACACTTGCCTGTCTCAAAACATTGAGAAAATGGCGTATAGATCTATTATCGATTGAATTTACAATTCAAACCGATTCTAAGTATTTATGTGGATTCATTCGATACAATATCAAAGCAAATTATAATCAAGGACGTCTGGTAAGATGGCAGCTTGAATTAAATCAATATCAATTTCAAATTCAATCTATAAAATCCACTGACAATTTTCTTGCAGATATACTTACCAGAGAATGGAAACAATATTAGCTAATCTTGAAGATGCAATATCTCAGACGGAACTAGAATTGATGAATTTACAACAACAAGTTGGTACAGTTACCAAAGAACTCAATCAATTGAGATCAACCATTCAAATATTAAAGCAAAATACAAAAGACCAAACAGTAACCACTACTGTCCCTACAACCAATAGTCCTTCAACTATTCCTTCAAACTCAAAATTCATTACAGATACCATTCCTTTAATCACTCCTCAACAAATTACCAATGTTAAACCTCAAACCATATCTGACAAGGATCCAATTAGTCCAAAACTCTCCCAAAGACAAAAGGATGCAACAGAGACCAAAACCTATGCTATATACAATGGACCTATGGCATGTCTTTATGACGAATGGCATAAAGTTGCTATACACATCATCGGATGATCCGGTATTCTACATCAAAGTTTTCCATCCAGAGCCGAGGCTGAAAAAGCCTTTGCAGATTTTAGAAATCCAATTTTAAAGCCCCAATATAAACAAGTTTTGCAGACACCTAATCCCAATCCAAAAATGATTTCTCTAGGGAAACCAATCAACATGGACCACATTAATTCTATCCCCTCTAAAGCCATACAAGAAGAAGCACGAAAACTCACTTCAGAAATGTTTTCAGACTGCTTTCAAGCTCTAAACACATGGACTGATGCTCAAAAAATCTTCCAATAATATCCTCAAAACCAAGGAAAATATGGACCTAAAGCCATCACACTTCCAGAAGCCGAACGTTTAACTACCTATCTATTCTTTCAAAGTGGACTTATAGACACTATTTACTTAACCAATTTAAACATCCTCTCTGAGTTCCCAGCAGGATTCATTCAGGCAGTAAAAAATTATAAGGATCGTTTTGCCAAAGATAGAGAAATTTTTATCAAAATCTTCAGCAGTTATCCAATTTTCAAAGAAAATTATACAATCATCCAAAACTCTCCCAAAGACAAAAGGATGCAGCAGAGACCAAAATCTATGTTATATACAATGGACCTATGGCAGGTCTTTATGACGAATGGCATAAAGCTGCTAATGGCAAAAATCATGTAAATGTTGGTTATGTAAAGAAGAAGGACATTATGCTAATGCGTGTCCTTAAAGAAAGAATCCAAACAAAAAATATACATAAAAACTTAATATTTTACAATCAGCCATACAAAATAACTTAGAACCTATCGAGTTTGATTATAATATCGATTCAACATTCTCATCTATCTATTACTATGAATCCCATACAGAAGATTCAGAATCCTGAATTGAATTCAAATACAACTTTTATTCAAGTCATAATTCAGACGAAGAAAGTTAATGCATATATAGATACCGGAGCAATAATTTGTATTGCTTCTAAACAATTATTAAATAATTGGAAAAAACTAGAAAAACCTTTACAAATACAAATAGCAGATGGAAGTTTTAAATTTATTTGGTATGTAAGTTATTACAGCAATATTCTTATCGAACAATTTTCATTCCCTGTACCCTCTATTTATCAACAAGAGTCTGGTTTACCTTTAATTTTAGGAAATAATTTTCTAAAATTATATAATCCCTTTTGTTAGTATTTACATTATATTACATTAAAAACTTCAACTATAAATGCTTTAAATAAAAAATATGTCATCCTTAAAATTCCTATCTAACACACCACTTATTTCCAAAACTTGCAACAAATAACTCATAAACTTGATTATCTTCAATTCTATCTTCTCAACAATATGACTATTCAACTTGAAATTGATACTTTATTAGACAATGTTTGTAGTGAAAATCCTTTAGATCCAATCAAAAATCATAATAAACAACTCATAGAAATAAAACTCAAGGATGCAACTCAAGAAGTAAATATTCGCAATAATATTCCCTATTCACAAACAGATGTTCAAGAATTTATTTGTGAACGTACAGATTTGTTAACAAAACAATTAATCGCACCTAGCACAAGTAAACACTCTGCCCTGCTTTTTATGTAAACAATGCAGCTGAACAAAAATGAGAAAAACGTAGAATGGTTATAAATTATAAAAAATTAAACGAAGCAACCATAGGTGATGCATACAAATTACCACTAAAAGATTATCTAATTAATAAATTAAAAGGACATATATGGTTTACAACTTTAGATGCCAAATCTGGATATTGGCAATTAAGATTACATGAAAATACAAAACCATTAACAGCTTTTACTTGTCCCCCTCAAAAACATTACCAATGGAATGTCCTACCTTTTGGACTCAAAAAGCTCCTAGTATTTATCAACAATTTATGGATAACAATCTTGAAGGCTTAGAAGGATTTACTTTTGTATATATTGATGATATTATTATATAATAAAATTAGGATAAATTAGATCATTTAAAAAAGGTAAAAATAGTCCTTCAAAGATGTAATGAAAAAGGATTAAAATTAAGCAGAAAAAAGGTCAAATTAGCTCAATGAAATATTGAATATTTAGGCTTTGAATTTCAAAATGGCTATTTAAAATTACAACCAAATATTTTAAATAAAATCCAACAATTTCCTAATCAATTGAGTAATAAAACCCAAGTACAACAATTTTTAGGTATTCTGAATTACATTTCCGATCAAGGTTTCTTTCGTAATTTAGCAAAGTAAAGAAAACTATTTTTTTGTTAAATAATAAAGAAAACTATTACAATTAAAATGTAGCACAAAGAACCAATGGAATTGGACAGAAAAAGATACCAACGTTGTGAAAAAACTTAAAGTATTATGTATGGATTTACCCATGTTATATAACTATCTTCCAATGGATACACTCCTGGTTCAAATTGATGCCAGTATGGATACATGGGTTGGCTGCCTTTTGGCACAACCACCCAATCAAAAGAAATATCATTTATGCAAATATATCAATGGGACATTCAATCCCACCGAATATAAATATCCGATGCATGAAAAAGAAACGTTGGCTTGTCTCAAAACTTTGAGGAAGTGGCGTATAGATCTATTGCCGGTTGATTTTAAAATTCAAACGGATTCCAAGTATCTCTGTGGATTTATTAGATACAATATACACAACAATTATAACTAAGGTAGACTTATACGATGGCAGCGGGAGCTGAACCAGTATCAGTTCCAAATTCAATATATAAAATTCTCTGACAATTTCCTTGCAGATATTTTAACCAGAGAATGGAAGCAGTTATTGACAACCTAGAAGTAGCTCTTTCCCAAAAGGAGTTAGAGTTAGTAAATCAACAACAAATACTTGGAACCATCACCAGAGATATAAACCAGCTCAAAACAACTATTCAAGTATTGAAACAAAACACAAAGGATAACCAACGACCTCTAACCGACGCCATCCCTGTACTAATCTCAACTACCACTTCAACTACTACCTCTGTCACCAATCCTACACCTATTACCCCACAACAAATCACTCAAGTTCAAACACCAATCTCTCATAAACAAACAGATGAAACCGAAGCAAAAACCTATGTAATTTATAATGGACCCATGGCCGGACTTTATGATGCATGGCACAAAGCAACAATTCATTTTGTTTACCACACTCGAAGGTATTTTCAGCAATTTGCCATCAGATGCAACTACATCTAGAGTACAAATGCAAGTATTGTCCCTCTACCGCTCAGTCAGAAGATCAAGGATCACTTGAAGCAATAATAGAAGACGAATAATTTTGACAGACAGATTGACACAATGTAAGCCCATTGTCGGCCATCCGCAAAGGAATTTGCTTTTCTTTTTTGCTTTTTACTTTCTCTCCTTTTTATGTACAATATTAGTCGTTCCTTTTCTTTTTGCTTTAGCTTTATTTTCTTTTGTCGGCCATTTTGTTTTGGCCTTTTTCGTTTCCTTTACCTTTATAATGTAACGATGAGCCTTAGAGCTCTCATGCACTACTAAAATAAAAATTTCCTTTAGTCCTACCTCTCTCTCTAAATTGCGAGTAGCCCGACGATTGACGTTGAAGCATACAAAGAGAAGAAACAGGTATGACTATCGATCTTTTTATTTAAGTTATTTATGTGTTAAATTCATAAATTTAATCCTTTAGTCTTTCAACATAGCTTTTAATTCTGCATAATGAGTACGTATTTTGATCATAAACAATCATTAAAAGAATTAATTTCTATCACATATCAAAGAGATACTCATTACACTAATATAATTGAACAAAATTTATTTTACATTGAACAAACACTAGTAACCGCGCAAAATCAAGATGATATCTCTCATAGATTTCATATTATTTATTATTTTCAAGAATTAAAACAATTTAATAAAATAAAAAGAAAAGAATACCTTCAAAAATTTAACCTATTAATAGACTAATCAATTATTATTTTCTTTGCTTCAGATATGAATTCAGAATATTTTGAACCCAAGCGCTATTTGAAAAATGCTATTAAGGAAACCTATGAACGTGAAAAAACATTGGATGATATGCTAGCAAGATATCATGGATATAATAAAAAGAGCTCATAGCAGTCTTGATGCACGAAGATATAGACAAATGTATGAAAGCAGTAGGCTTATTGAAACAGCCAATAACCTAAAAAGTATGGTCATTGAAACTAGGCATTTTTATGTAAAGTTAATAAAAAAAAACTTATTGATTAACGATCTCTTTGTATTTCCCTTTGTTTTAGTATCCTATCTTATTTAATAAAAGGAACAAATTATTATGCATTATTTTGAGTTAAAAGCCACACTTAAAACTCAAATTAAACATAGTTATGAAATGTCAGAAAATCATACCTTTTGGATTAAAAAATATGAAGCAAAATTAGAAAAAGCTAAACAACATAACGATGCACAACGAATTTTCTCATTAACACAAAATTTGTATATCATGAAACATGCTCAATACAATAATAGACAAAAAAGAAAACATGCTCTCACTGAAATTTCCAAAATAATCGATTTTATGAATTTCTTTTGTTTGATTGCATGTCTATTTATTGCTTTCTTATATGCATAAATTTTGTTTAAATTTATTGAGATTTGTTATTTTGTGTTAGATCCTTTTACTTTAATATATTTTCTACAAACGATATATCATTTAGGTTTTTCTTATAGATTACAACAGTATCTATCTATACAGTGTTTAAACTTTCAAGACATTTTTCTCGAATGGTTTAATCAACAGTACCGAGAACATGATACAAATTACTTATTATACAAATAAACTATTGCGTCCCAATATGACTGAACAAAAGTCATATCAAAATATTCTAGATGTAGATAATTTAGAATTACATGAAGCTCAAGGAATTTTTTATATCAATACCCTTTTATTAAATGAGAAACAAAAACAGATTGCTAAAACACAATTAATTTAAAAGTTGGACAAGATATTCATAAATCACTTTTAAAGAAAGTTTTAGATCGTAAAAATATTATATATTTTGGCAAAATAGTTCTTGAAACGCCAATAAGAATTGATCAATGTAATGGACATATACGAATCAATCTTATTGACCAAGAACAAATTACTAAACAGTAAATCAAATCCCTTTAGAAAAACGAATTAAAATATGATATATTCATCTCTCTACTATTCAAATATTATTAAAGGCCACTTTTCAAGAAGGAATTGATTCGCCAATTAGAATGGCCATTGTAGATGAAAGAATGACAGATTTAAACAATCAAATCATTGGCATTATGAATGGCAATCTAGCATATGGAAAAATAAAATTCAACACCAGATTGAAACTAGGAATTCCCTTAAAATCACATAATTTAGATGATACTATTACTATAGCCTACAAATTTTATAAAGAAAATTTAATGACTTCTGGACAATTCCCTTTTTCCATTACTTGTCTATGCTTTAACAAATTCTCATCATAGTATTGAATTTAAAAATACTGATAAAATATATATTGATCAATTATTTAACGATGTTGCTAAAGTGGGAACAAAGTTTAGGACAAAATTAAGAAATTTACCTGCCATCCAATATCCTAGTCAATTAGATTCTTCTTTCAAGAAAAGACATTCATTCTCGGATATACCACCTTCTTCGTCCACTCCTTTATTTAAATCTAGATCACTCAAGATAGAATGACCTATTCGATTCTTTGAACCTGACAATCTAGACAATTCAAATGTTAAAATTACTAATCCCATTATTGCAGCCCCTTCGGCAATTGAAACATCAATAAAAATAGATGATCTTAAAAATCAAGTCTCAGAATTAACTACTTATTTAAAACATACATTATGAGTATAACCTAAAGTATCAAAGAAATAAAAGAACCACACAAACAATTAGAATTACAAATCACGGAATTAATACAAAAACAAAATGAAACTATGCAATTAGTAAAAAAATTAATCAGTGAAAATAAATAAAAAGAACAACGAAAAGAACAACAACAGTAAAAAATAGATCAGATCCCGAAAATAACAACTTTAGTAAAACCATGGAGGCTCTAACATAACCCTGTAATTTAACCAAGTATATAGAACCAGTAAATACTGAATCATTAGAAACTATTGAAAGAAATATACAAAATCAGTTAGAAGAAATTACGCAATTAGTACAAAAATTGACCTTACAATCAACCAAAAAGGTATTACAACAAATAACAACAGATAAAGATGAAATTATATATGGTTATGAATCCGATGAAGAAATTTTTGTCGAAGAAGAAAAACCTGAAAGTAGTAGTGGTATCGAACAATAAGTAAAAAGAGAACATGTTAGCAGAGATTAGTACAAAAATTGACCTTACAATCAACCGAAAAGGTACAACAAATAACAGATAAAGATGAAATTATATATGGTTATGAATCCGATGAAGAAATTTTAGTCAAAGAAGAAAAACCTAAAATTAGTAGAAGTAGAGAACAACAAGTTGGTAGACAACAAGTAAAAAGAGAACATGTCAGAGGAGATAAACGTAAAAAAGATCAACAAGAAGGATATTCTTGGAAATCATCCGAAGAAATATTAAATCAACATGGATATTATTCTAAGGGATCCAAAGTACGCAAATATCCAATAGAATATACCCCAAAATTAATAACTCTCGGACCAGATGGAATCTTAAATTTAGATTATGTCATTTAATCAGAAAAATTACTCATTGAATGGACCAATAAAATCCAACTTTTACTTCAAATTGAAAAACCTTTTAATGAATTAGAAAACAAAGAACTAATATGGAATTTTATTACATATAAAACAACTGAAATAGTACAATCATTTTTGTTAGATAATGAAGAAGCATTTAAACAAACTCACGCATATTAGCAAACAACCACAACTATGCAAACTTTTGAATTTATAGTAGGCCAAATTTATCATAACGAAAGAATAAAAGCTTTATGGCATTTAAATAATTTACGAATACGTAACATATGTCATCTCGAAGAATATATTTGTGAATTTAAAAAATATTATTATAAGTTAACCTGGTAGGAACAAGAAACATATATGCATATATTTATCCAAAAATTACCATACCCAATGAATCAAAAAGTAGAAGCTATTTTTAAGAAAAAAGTACCTCTAAAGCAGTTGCTTATAATTTAGGTGGAGCTATTTTAGTCACCCAAGAAATTTTAGCCGAACAATGTTTTGAAGCCCAATTGAAAAGAACTTTACGACATAAATATAATCAACTATGTTGTTCTAAAAATGTTGAAATGCTGAAACAATATGGATGTGAACCTTATAGAAAACCTTCCAAAAAGAAACCATATAGGTCATATAAATGGAAAAAATATCCACGTCATTATTATAAACACAAATCTTATAAACCATAACGCAAATTTAGAACATCTAATTATAGAAGGTTTAAACCTAAACAAAAAGATTGTCCATAAAAGAAAAAATCATGTAAATGTTGGTTATGTAAAGAAGAAGGACATTATGCTAATGCATGTCCTAAAAGAAAGAATCCAAATCAAAAATATACACAAAAACTTAATATTTTACAATTAGCCATACAAAATGACTTAAAATCTATAGAGTCTGATTATAATACTAATTCAATATTCTCATCTATCTATTATTATGAATCCCATACAGAAGATTCAGAATCCTCAATTGAATCCAAATACAACTTTTATTCAAGTTATAATTCAGACGAAGAAAGTTAATGCATATATAGATATAGGAGCAACAATTTGTATTGCTTCTAAACAATTATTAAATAATTGGAAAAAACTAGAGAAACCTTTACAAAGACGAATAGCAGATGGAAGTTTTAAACTTATTTGGTATGTAAGTTATTACAACAATATTCTTATTGAACAATTTTCATTCCCTGTACCCTCTATTTATCAACAAGATTCTGGTTTACCTTTAATTTTAGGAAATAATTTTCTAAAATTATACAATCCCTTTTGTCAGTATTTACATTATATTACATTAAAAACTCCTACTATAAATGTTTTAAATCAAAAATCTGTCATCCTTAAAATTCCTATCTACCACACCACTTATTTCCAAAAATTGTAAAAAATAACACATAAACTTGATTATCTTCAATTCTATCTTCTCAACAATATGTCTATTCAACTTGAAATTGATACTTTATTAGACAATGTTTGTAGCGAAAATCCTTTAAACCCAATCAAAAATCATAATCAACAACTCATAGAAATAAAACTCAAGGATCCAACTGAAGAAGTAAATATTCGCAATAGTATTCCCTATTCGCAAAAAGATGTTCAAGAATTTATTAGTGAATGTACAAAGTTGTTAACAAAACAATTAATCGCACCTAGCATAAGTAAACACTCTGCTCCTGCTTTTTATGTAAACAATGCAGCTGAACAAAAAAGAGGAAAACGTAGAATGGTTATAAATTATAAAAAATTAAACGAAGCAACTATAGGTGATGCATACAAATTACCACGAAAAGATTATATAATTAATATATTAAAAGGACATATATGGTTTACAACTTTAGATGCCAAATCTGGATATTGGCAATTAAGATTCCATGAAAATACAAAACCATTAGCAACTTTTACTTGTCCCCCTCAAAAACATTACCAATGGAATGTCCTACCTTTTAGACTCAAACAAGCTCCTAGTATTTATCAACGATTTATAGATAACAACCTTGAAGGCTTAGAAGAATTTTGTAACATCCCGTCCCTATATTAGGGGTTAAGACCTGAAATTTCAGTTAATGTGAGCTCAAAGAGAAATGTAGGACAATGCATTTTCTTGCTCATGCATCATGTTAGCATATATGCATATAAATACGGAATGTTTTCGCATAAAAAGTGG
>JAOSBL010035363.1:0-21352 GCA_027568915.1 Erythroxylum roraimae | reverse complement strand
CTGTCAAGCTCACCCCCTTTCATCCCCATCTCCAGGTATACGAGCAGGAGATCGGATGAAAGAAATGTCAAGGCTTGGCGCCCATTCCTTCGAAGATCACCGGAACGTTGACCCTGCCTTCCTACATGGCTTCGTCTCCTTCTCCTCTACCTTCTGTTTCTTGTCTTCCCCTAGCCTACTCCCCTTCTCACAAAACCCCTCTTTCGACCCTTTCGCCACCCTAATGATGAAAACTCGGACCCAAATTGCCCCAACATCCCACCTGTTAAGACGCCCTAAGGACCGCATCAGTCGGTTGAAGTTTTAAATGACCCAGCACCTACTTTACCCAAACCTGATCAAGACCGACAGTCTCTTAGAGCTCTCTCCAGGACCTAGAAATCAGTCATTTCTAATGGTGTGGGGGAAGCCTCTAGTGTCAAGGATTTGGCCTATTACCCTCCAGAACTCAAGGAAGACAAAATTTTCATCATCCCACCGCCTGAACTAGTCCAGCAAGGAGCACAGAAGCTTCGACACGCTCTAATTGGTTTTTTCATTGGTAAGTGCCCTACCTTCCTAGTAGTTCAGCGATCTTTGTCCAAGGTTTGGTTAGCATATGGATTAACCGAAATCTTAGTGACTAGTTCAAATAAGTTTCTATTCAAATTTGACTCTGAATGTGGATTGAATGAAGTGCTGGAAAAGGGGCCATGGCTCATTCAAGACAAGCCCCTATTCTTGAGAAAATGGAGCTTAAATGCGGGTGAGCAGGAGAATATGAGATACGCAACTATCTGGATTAGATTTCATAACATCCCCTATGAGTATTAGACTACTGAGGGGCTGGGTAGGATTGCCAGTGTAGTGGAATGTCCTCTATTGATGGACTCTCACACAACGAAGATGTCCAGAATTCTATTTGCTCGACTGTGTGTAGAACTGGATCTGGGAAAGAAATGGGCCTTCCTTCTTTCAATTGGCAACCTGTGATGATGAGGGCAAGATATCTTTCAAAGAAATTGCCATAGAATATGAATGGCAACCTGCGAAGGCAACTCATAAACAGGAATGGCATCCAACTAGTCACATTTTTAAAACTGGGTTACAAGATGAATTGGAAAAGGACAATAATTCTCTACCTTCTAGTGGACTCTAATAGCAGGCCAATGACCTAAATACAAGCCCTACAAAGGCCCAAGCTAGTCCTAAGGGCATGAAGTTGGATGGTACTCCAATTGAACAGCATAGAGGTAAGGAAGTGCAACAGCCCCAGGATGTCCCTTCAGTCAACCTTGAAGATGCTCCCTGTCCTGGTATGTGTGAATCAGGTAACCCTATTGCTTCTCCTAACTCTATTGTGGTTTCTGATATTTCTAGTGACGCTCAAAGTTCGGGTTTTAGGGTAGAGGCAGAGGAGGACTTTTCCATTAGGAAAGGTAGGAAATCTAGAAGGAAACTAAAACAATAGTGCTGTCTTTTGTCTTCTGCTATGGATTTAGGGTTCTGGAACATTAGAGGTCTTCATAACAATAAAACACAGCTAGCTATGAAATCTTTCCTTAAGATGCTTTCTATTTCTTTTGTGTGTCTAATAGAATCTAGGATTAAATCTCTTCCCCTTTTGAATACTATCTGCTCTTCTATGTTCCCTAGATGGCTCCTTTGTAGTAACCTGGGCCAAACTTCTTATGCCAAGTTAGTAGTTCTTTGGAATCCTGACCGTTTTGTTTGCACTCCTATTCTGTCCAATGACCAACAGATTCATTTGGAAGTGTCACTGGTGAATTATGCTTCTTTACTTGTGTTTATGGCTCAAACAACCTCAATCATAGGAAACTTCTTTGGGAAAACATTTCTAACATCAAACCCTGTGTTGGAAACCACCCTTGGTTATTGGTAGGTGATTTTAACACAATTCTTTTCCCTTACGAGGCAGACCCTCTTAGCTCATCTGCTATTAGTGGCATGAGAGATTTTTGGATATGTGTAGAGGATTATGAAGTGTTTGACCTTAACTCTTGTGGGCCAACTTTCATATGGTCAAACAAGCAATCTGGTGCTCCATACCGCTAGAAAACTAGATAGAGCTCTGAATAACTCACAATGGAGCTCTCAATTTCCCAGATCCTTTGGTAAGATCCTCAATCCCAATATTTCTGATCACTCTCTAATAGTGATAAGGACTTCTACAGCCCTTCAGAGGAGACATTCTCCTTTCAGATTTTCCAACTTCTTAGTCTCTCAACCCAACTTCCTTCAAACCATAGAAGAGGCTTGGAATTCTCCTATACGAGGGACTCCTATGTTCTATGTTGTGACTAAACTCAAATGTGTCAAAGTTGCCCTCAAATACCTAAATTCAGTCCAGGTAGGAGATTTAAATCAAAGAGTTGAGACTTGTCAAGCCAAATTAAATTCCATCCAAGATAAACTGAGGCTTTTGCCTAATTCGATTCAGCTTGTTTCTGAAGAGCAAGGGGCTATGACAAACCTGTTTAATGCCTTAAATGACCAAGAATCCTTCTACAAACAAGCTTCCCGCATTAAATGGCTTAGGGAGGAGGATAGAAACATTAAGTTTTTTCACAATTCCATCTTGTCTAATAGGAACCGAAACACAATCCACTCTATTCTGGTAAGCTATGGCCAAAGGATCACAGCCCTACTAGCTATTCAAGAAACCTTTATGAATTTTTTCCAAAACTCTCTAGGTAAAAAGAAAGACCTAGCTCATGCTCAGGATTATGTGACTCCTCTTTTTCCTCACCCTCTTCCTGCGCATCTTAGAAACACCAGTTGCCCTATGCGACAGTCCCGGACATCGCAAACTGGTAAGGAGGTCTCTCATTTACCTGCTAGGAATAGAGGACGCGATAGAGGTCGTGGAGGATCTAATCAGTTTAGGCTTAATCCAAGTACTGTTTTAGAGACTGTTGATCGACCTGCAATACCTTCTACTCCAGCTCGAGCTTATGCTTTGAAAGCTCGTGAGGATCAAGATGCACCTGCAGTCATTACGGGTATTATTTCTCTCTTTGATTTTGAAATGCATGCTTTGATTGATCTTGGATTCACTCATTCTTATATATGTGTTGGAGAAATTTTCTGATAAAGTGATGCTTATAGATTAGTTAGAGTATGATATTCATGTAACCAATCCTCTGTGTAGTAGTGTGTTAGTTAATCAGGTTTATAGGAACTGTCATGTTAGGATCCAAGGAAGTGAGTTTGTAGCGGATCTAATTGAATTGTCTTTTCATGAATTTGATTTAATTTTGGGTATAGATTGGTTATCTAAACATCAGGCGGTGGTTGACTGTTGTGCTAAGACAATTGTGCTTAGGAAACCTGATCAACCTGAAATAGTATTGTATGGCGTCGCACTAGTTCTCTGATTAACATAGTATATGCTATGCAAACTCGGAAGCTCCTTAGGAAGGAATGTGAAGCTTATCTAGCTTTTGTGATTAATTCTAAGAAAGAGGGTGTTAAACTACAAGATATTCTAGTAGTGAGCGAATTTTTGAATGTGTTTCCTGAAGAGTTACCTGGACTGCCTCCTGAAAGAGAAGTGGAGTTGTCTATTGAAGTTATGCCTGGCACTGCTCTTATATCTAGAGTACCGTACAGGATGGCTCCCACTGAATTGAAGGAGTTGAAGGTGCAGTTGTAAGAGCTACTAGATAAGGAGTTCATTCGACCCAGTGTCTCACCCTGGGGAGCACTAGTTCTGTTTGTTAAGAAGAAGGATGGTACTTTCCGAATATGCATCGATTACAAGCAACTAAATAGAGTCACAGTGAAAAATAAGTATCCATTGCCAAGGATAAAAGATTTGTTTGATCAATTGAAAGATGCAGGAGTATTTTCATAGATATATATGCGATCAGGATATTATCAACTTTGGGTAAAGGATGTGGATGTTCCGAAGATTACATTCAGGACCCGTTTTGGACATTATGAATTCTTGGCATTGCCATTCGGGTTAACTAATACTCCAGCTGCATTCATGGATCTGAAGAATATAGTGTTTAGGCCCTATTTAAACCAGTTTGTTGTGGTGTTTATAGATGATATCCTGGTCTATTCCAAGAATGAGCATGATCATGTTGAGCATTTGTGGGTTGTGTTACAAACCCTATGAGAAAAGTAGTTGTATGCTAAGCTGCGTAAGTGTGATTTCTGGCTTCAGGAGGTATCTTTTCTAGGACATGTTGTTTCTTCTCAAGGGATTAGGGTTTATCCTAGTAATATTGAAGCAATTGTTAACCGAAACCTACCACGGAGTGTGACAGAAGTGAGAAGTTTTCTGAGTTTGGCGGGTTACTATCGCCGATTTATGAAGGGGGTTTTCAATGATAGCATCCCTTTTGACAAATTGATACGGAAAGGAGCGAAGTGTGAATGGTTTAATAAATGTCAAACTAGCTTTGATCAACTAAAAAGAATGCTTATTGAAGCTCCTGTGTTGGCTCAACCCACTTCTGGTAAGGAATATGTTATGTTTAGTGATGCATCTAGAAATGGATTGGGTTGTATTTTGATGCAGGATGCAAAGGTAGTTGCATATGCCTCTAGGCAACTAAAGCCTCACGAATAGAACTACCCTACATATGATCTTGAACTTACAGCGGTAGTGTTTGCTTTGAAAGTTTGGCGACACTACTTATATGGTGAAAAGTGCAGGATTTTTTTCTAATCATAAAAGCCTGAAGTACTTTCTTACCTAGAAAGAACTTAATCTGAGACAATGGCATTGGTTGGAACTGTTTAAAGATTGTGACTGTATTGTGAGCTATCATCCTGGTAAGGCTAATGTCGTGGCTGATGCCTTAAGTGGAGGACTATTTTGGCATTGTCAATGCAGTAGAGTGAATGGGGACTTGCATTTGATGGGGTTTTAATAGCCTAATTAAAAGCTAGGCCTACATTGAGACAAGAAATTTGTGATGCCCAGAAAGTTGATGATAAGTTGGAACAAATTATCTTGGCAACCTGAGAAGGTAAACAACTAGACTTTTCTGTGAAAGGAGATGGTGATCTATATTATAAAGATTGATTGTGTATGCCAAATAATGATGAATTGAAGAAAAAGCTACTGTTTGAAGCCTATAATACTATCTTTACAATGCATCCTGGTGGAAATAAGATGTATCAAGATCTGAAGCAGCATTATTGGTGGTCTAGTATGAAACGTGATGTTGTATTTTAATGTATCCAAATGTTTGACATGTCAGCAAGTTAAAGCTGAGCATCAGGTTCCATCTAGTTTGTTACATCCTATTTCTATTTCTCAATGAAAATGGGATAACGTTATGATGGATTTTGTCACTGGACTTTCTCTCACTCAAAGGAAGCATGATGTTGTATGGGTGATTATGGATAAGTTCACCAAGTCTGCTCATTTTTTGCCTGTTCGTCTTGATTATTCTATGGATAGGCTTACAAATATATATATGAATGAGATGGTGAAATTGCATGGGGTGCCATTATCAATTATTTCTTATCGTGATCCTCGATTTATTTCGAGATTCTGAAAAAGTCTGCAAAAGGCTTTGGGTACTTAAGTCAAGTTCAGTACCACTTTCCATCCCCAGACGGATGAAAAATCTGAATGAGTTATTTAGATATTGGAAGATATGCTTTGGGGTTGTGTGTTAGAATTTTGGAGAAGTTGGGATAATTATCTTGCTCTGATGGAGTTTGCTTATAACAACAGTTATCAAAATAGTATTGGTATGCGCCTTATAAAGCCTTATATGTTAAGAAGTGTAGAACTTTAGTTTGTTAGACTGAATTAAGTGAAAACAAGATGATTGGGCTTGATATTGTGAAAGATACTAAAGAGAAAGTTTAAGTTATCCAACAAAGATTGAAAGCTGCCAGTGATAGGCAGAAATCTTATGCCGATTTAAAAAGAAAAGATATTGAGTATCAGGTAGGTGATAAGGTATTCCTGAAAGTATCGCCATGGAAACACATACTTTGGTTTGGGAAAAAAGGTACACTCAGCCCATGATATATCAGTCCTTATGAGATTCTTAAGAGAGTCGGATCAGTAGCTAATCAATTAGCTCTTCCTGAAGAATTGGCCAAGTTGTATGATGTGTTTCATGTTTTTATGTTGAAAAGATATTGGTTTGATGATACACATAAGATTCCTGTGTAAGAAATTCAAGTACAACCAGATTTATCTTATGAGTATGAACCTGTGTCTATTTTTACCAGAAAAGTCCGACAACTCAGAAATAAGCAAATACCTCTGGTGAAAGTACTTTAGCAACACAATAGACTTGAGGAAGCAACATGGAAACTAGAAGAGACCATGAGAGCTTAGTATCCTCAACTATTCTCATTAGGTATGAATTTCGATGACGAAATTCTTTTAAAGGGGAGAGAATTGTAAGTCTCCAAATTATATCCTAGTTGAAATGTTACATGTTCATGAAAGTACATGTGTTATAGGTGTTAAAATTGTGACATGATTGTAAGTTGTATATGTTTTGAATTTTGGTTTAATATATCATACGTAGTGATTTAGAATTAATTGGTATCATTAGGAAATTGAGATATTAAAAATGTACATTTGGACTTAAAAAATGTCAAGTGTCAAGACAAGTTGGTACATGAAAAATTAAATGACTAAACCTATGAGTTAGTGACATTTGGCATAGCTAATGCATTGACATTTTGTGGCATTGGTTAAGTGACAAATGGGCTAATTAAGTTGTGGAATTTGGCAGCATGATAAGAAGACAAGTGGCTCACTCCTACGTTTTCCATGTAGGTCACCCCATGGAAGGACATGTGTCCCTTCAAAGTTAGGACACCTTGCAAAGTAAGAGCTGAATCACTCCAGCTCATTTGGTGTTTCTGTTGCCTTCTCACTATTCTCACCACTGAAACCTCTCACTCCCTCTCAACTTCTAGAATTTTTGCGTGATTTTGGATCATCTTCACTTGGAATCTTTGTAAATTACTACATCAAGAAGTAGGTTCTGCTATTTTTATGCTATTGTCAAGTTAGTGCTGAAATTTGCACCTTGATCTTAGATATGTGTTGATTGCTTGGAAGGGCTAGAATAGCTGGTTCTTTTGAGTTAAAATTTGAAGTTAAGAAGGTAAGGGAATGCTAAACTTGATTGCATGCTGTAATATGAAATATTTGATGCTTGATTAGATAGAATATGTATTGAATTGATAATGAATTGAGGTCTGGAACATGATACTTGTTTAATAGCTTTTGCTTTAAATGTTGATACCTAAAAGACCATGGATTGTGAGATGCTTCATGAATGATTTTTGAATTGGTTTGGACATGAATTTGATGAGGTATTGAAGTATGAATAAGGTAGAATTAAAGTGAAATTGAGTGAAGGTGTGTCAAATGGAAGTGAAGAAGTTAAGTTTTGGAAACAAACTAAAGGTTGTGGGTGAGTGAACCTTCGGTTCACTCATCCCACGATCGTGGGATATTTTAAGGCACAATCCCATGGTCATGGGAAATGGTTAGGAAGGTGAAAAACTTGGTTTTGTGAAATTGTTGAACTTATTAAGGTTAGGTCATTTTATTTGGTACATTCAGACTTAATTGGACTTGTTTATGGTGGAAATGAACTTAGATTGAGGTTAGATTAATTGAGTAAAAGTTAATTTAGTTATGGATTGTTAATTGAGGTAATTACTTAAGGAATGTGTGGTTAGTAAATAATATGTCTAATGTTGAAATGTATGGTGTGTTCAAGGATGAATGTGTCCTTATGAACACAAATGTGTTTCAAAGGGCTTATATGATGAGAATTGAATATGAATGTTTATGAATTGGGAATTTGTGTGATTATATGTAACGTGTAAATACATAATGCATTTATTGGAACATTATTGCAAATGTTTATGTTCATGAGGTATGTTAAGTTGTAGGATGTGAAAGATTATGTTCAATTTGAGAAAAATGGAATAAAAACATATGTTATGCACTACATCTTTTGCATATGATTCTAAAATTTGAAATGTTTTGTTTTAAAACTGTTAAATCCTAGTCGTGAGTAAATAAGCATGCCTAGAAGAGTTTGCAGCTGCTTCTGTAACCAGACACTACGGTGTCTTCTATAACTAGACACTTTGGTGTCTTCTGTGCCAGACACTCTGGTATCTTCTGATTTTAAACACTTCTATGTCTTCTGTTTCAGAGACTTAAGTCTCTTCTGTTTCAGATACCAAACATAGGTATCTTCTGTTCTGGTCCGGTTACCCACTTATGTAAAAAGGATTAGCTAGCTAACTTGTTTTGTATTCTATTACATGCTCAGTTCTGATATAACCAAGCTCTGTTCTGAAATGACTAAGCTCTATTATGATATAATTAGATATTGTTTTGATACAGTCAAGTTCTGTTCTGGTACTTTAAAGTTTTGTTCTAATATTATGGTATTTTGTTCTGATACTTATAAGTTTTACTCTAAAGCCAATATATCCTATTTTGATCTGTTATATTCTGTTTTGAGATACATGTTATTTGGATTGCGCTTTAATATGAACAATTAAAGATTGCTTGAGATGTGATCTGATTCTGTATATGTGAATGTTAGACGATTGCTAGAAACAATCGCCAATTTATATCTTGTTTAGTTATTTCCCCACTAAGCTTTATACTTAGCATGGAGGTTTTGCCTCCATGTAGGTTCTGATAAGAAGCTCTAAAGACTGAGACAAAGACAACCACAGTGGCCAAGGAGATTATGTTTTGTTTTGGAAATGTTCAATTTGTTTTTAAGTTATATTTAATGTATTGAGACATATTGGAATTTGTATTTTGTTTGATGGTTTGTATCAACCTTAATATAGGTTAGATTTGGATTTAAGGCTTGTATGTGATAAGTACCACATGTATGTTATATTCTGAATATGACCCAACCGATGAAATGAAATGTATGTTACTTGAGTTTCTGTAAATGCTTTAGCATGTTTTAGATTGTTTCAGTACTGTTTTGTGTGACATCTGCATATCCTTCCAGGGGTTATGTGGGTGTTACAGTTATTATTACTCGAATATTAAATTTTTATTTAAAATATGTACATTTATTTTTATTTTATTTATAACAGTTCCTTATCAATTATTATAAGGATGTTATATCAAATTCATAGTATAATTTTATGTTTACATAAATCTTGATTTTACAAAGTTAAATAGCAATTTAAACTTCTTTATTTTTATAAGGAAAGTTAAAAAATTATGTTTCAAATAATTATATATTTTTATATAGCTTATCTTATAATAAACCTTGATTTATTTATAAAATTTTTAATAAATTTTAATTAAGTAAATTATTTATTTACATATTGATATGTATGCAGGTGTTAAGACTAGAGTAAGGACGACAGAATGAGATACAAACATTTTTCTATCAATATTAGGCTATATAAAGGATCTTTGTTGAGCCACTTCTTGTTTGCAATAGTTAGGGATGAGCTTACCAAGAATATCCAAAGAGATGTGCCTTGATATATGTTGTTTGTTGATAACATTATTTTAGTGGATGAAACAAAAGAGGGTGTTAATGTCAACCTAGAACTTTGGAAGGACACGTCAGAGTCTAAAGGCTTTAAATTGAGTAAGACTATAATTAAGTACTTAGAGTGTAACTTTTTAGATTGTAGAGTTGCATCTAAGGTGGAGATCAAGATTGGTACATAATTATATCACAAAAAGATTGTTTTACGTACCTTGAAACCATCATCTAAAGCAATGGCAATATAGATGATGACATAGTTCACTGTAATCAAATCAGGGTGGCTTAAATGAAAGGATATCTCAGGAGTTTGATGTGACAAGAAGATACCACTCAAGCTAAAAGATAAACTTTACTATTTAACAATTTGTTCGACCATGATCTATGGGACAGAGTGTTGGCCTATCAAATAGGTGTATAATTAAAAGTTAATTGTAGCGGAGATGAGGATGCTTTATTGGATGAGTATCATTACAAGAAGATAATATAGCGATAAGAGACAAGTTAAAGGTAGCTAATATTGATAGTAAATTAGGGAAGACAAGGCTTAGATAGTTTAGTCATGTTCAAAGAAGACATCTTGATGCCCTAGTAAAAAGATATAAGAAAATTGTACTTAGGGACTGTGAGAGAAAAAAAAAAAGACCTAAGAAGAATTAAGGGGAGATGATCACAAATGATATGACTCTGCTAGAGCTTAAGAACTTAGCCCTCAATAAGAAACTTTAGTGACCTAGGATACAAGTAGAGGACTACATAGAGAAATCCTTCTCTTTTCATAGGCCATTTGAACATTTTCCTTCGATTCTTGTGTCTTTGTTTAGCTTAAATGCTTTACTTGTAATACTTGCTCCTTTAGCTATTTTATTTATTTATTTCATATTTTTAATTGCTTATTTGTTCTTTTTACTTATTTGTTTTCTTTCTTGTTTTTATTTATTTATTTACTTATGTTTAGCTTTAGTTTGATTTTGTTTATCATTTTATTTTTATGCAATTATTTGTTTAAGTATTTAGCTATTGTTTTCTTCAAATCGTTTTCAAAAACCTATTTTTTGTGAGTTTATTGAAAATAACTTTTTTATTAACTAAGGGTAAGATCGCGTACTTCTAGACCTCCCTCGACTCTACATTTTAGCCAGATTTCTACTAAGAAATTGTTTCATATGTAAATATAAATTTTTGTACAAATAAAGTTAAAAATCTAATTAGAAGAATTTACCTTTTTATATATTTAAAAGAGTATTCTTAATACGTTATAACTATTTTACTTTTAAATTTCTTATCAATTTCTTTTGTTGTACCACTCTTGAAAAAATTAGTTACTTTTATTAATATTTAATTAGTACAAATACTAATAATAATCTAACAATAAATGTAATGTGGAGATAACAAGATTTTTATATTTTCTTCAATTGTAAAGATGACTTTTTCCGGATGAAATGAAAATTAGATTCATGTAATAGTAGAAAAGTTTCTCATTTTTTATCCTAAAAGATGTACTGTATAGCCATGAAGCAAGGGATAAGTGAAACAAAATTCACTAAGTAGAGTCGTAGTAACACCTCATTCTTTCATATTTTGGACATAGAACAATATGTTATTGCAAAAACATAAAAGAATTGAAATTTTAGATCAATTGAAGCATATTCTTGAGGTTGATTAAAAGTGAATGATTTCAAAAAGGACTCTCCATTCATTAGATAAAAGATAAAGACCATCACCAAGATTTTTGGATATGTGTTGAACTTATTCCAAGATCTCAGGTTCAATCATGAAAAGTTTAAAAATATTATACTATCAATTTAAAAGACCTAATTTAAAAAATATAATACACTTACTACAATGTATAAATGTACAAAATAATTATAACAACCACTGAAAATAAAAAGATAACATTTGAAGTCAATTTCGTATAAATAAATGTTATTTTTATATTTATGTTATGTTTTAATTATTATATTGAAAATTAAATATTTTGCACTTTAAAAATTAATCTTTTACAATATATATAGAAAATAATTATAATAAATAAATCATATTTAAATATATTTAATAAATATGATATTTTATTATAAATACATATGAAAGTAATTTTACAGCATACTTTAGTTTTTATAATATATGTCAACTTTTAATAAAATAATAGTTGCTTTTACCACTTCATATTACACATGTATAATATACATGATAAAATTTACTTCTATATTCTTTTAAGATTAATCATTTTTAAAATTTTATAAATAAAATATAATTATATATTTAAAATGTGTTTGAACTCAAATTCATATCCTAAAAATTACATATTATTTTTTATTTTTAGATTTTATGTTAATTTTTATATTAGTTTAGTATTTTACTAGGTTAAAACTTAATTCTCTTTTAAGTTTTAACATATAAAACAATCATAATAACTTTCTTACAACAACTTTTTTTTTATTTACTAAATCTTTGTACGTTCACTTTTGATTTTCTTCGTAAATATATATGGAGTTTAGTTTACCAAATTCCGTACAGTAAGTTGGTACATATACCCGTCTGACTTGCCCATTTTGAGTTTTAAGCTGAGCTCTAGGGTTTTAAAGGGTTTCTGTGTGCTTCCAGAAGAATCCATTGGGCAAAGGCATGGATAGGTACACAAGAGTGGAGAAACCGAAGCCAGAGTCGCCGATAAACGAGAACGAGATACGAATCACCTCTGCTGGTCCTATCAGAAACTATATCAGCTATGCAACCTCTCTTCTTCAGGTCTGTAGACGCTTTTATGCTACTCGTATTGAATAAGTGATAGAGTTTATTGTAGAGGTTTGGTCTACCTCAATTTTTTTTGGTTGGTTTTATTATTTGTTGTTTCAATGATATGCTTGTGTTGATTTTCTTTTGGAGGATTTAGTTTGCGCCAGTTTTTTTTTAAAGGTTAATTACTTGCTCTTTCTTTTCTTCTGTTTGGTTAGATATATTTTTAGGTTTCAATAATGTCTAAACTGATGATTAAAACAACCTGTAGATTGCGTTTTATGGCTTTGTAAAGTAGTTTATGTGTAGGGTTTGCTGGAACACGAAATGGAATGCCAGAGATAGTCTTGGACATGAAAAATGAAGCATTTAAATGTAGATTTGGAGATTAAAAAAATGAAGCATTTAAATGCATTTGGTTGTCTGCATTAGTTGTGATTGATAATCTCCTTTCTTTGCAACATATTGTATAAGGTGAGACTGAACTTAATGGTCACCATTACTGTTTAGTTGATAAACTACTATTAAGATTGTTAAAACGGTTGCTTGGTTGATAGTGACTCCAAAGATTTTTTGTTAAATGTTTATGTAACTCTTATTCTTTTGATTTGATCACTTAAGTAAACCATAACTATGTATTTTACTGATGTAAAAGTTTCTTTTTTTGCATGACAATGTCTGTTTGTAATATATGTAGGAGAAACATGTCAAAGAGATAGTCTTGAAAGCAATGGGACAGGCTATCAGCAAAACGGTTTCTATTGCAGAGAGTATAAAGGTTGATATGGATTTCAAACAGATTTGTTAATACTAGACTCATTCTCTCTATCTCTCTGTATATATATTTGTTTTTTTACATGCATAGCAACACCCATGTACAGAGAGCATTTACCTTTGCATACATTCTGTCTTTTATAAGGCTGAGATTTACAATCCCGTTATGGAATCCATGCAGAGGAGAAATCCCCGTTTGCATCAAGATACTGCAATCAGTTCAGTAAGCATAATTGATGTTTGGGAACCCATTGAAGAGGGACTTGTACCGTAAGTTCGAATAATTGTTGTGTAGAGTCAATAACATTTTTATATGTTTCTGTTATCTTGATATCTTGGCATTATCTTCTGATCCAGGGTTGAGCAGACTCGCCAAGTCTCCATGATTACTATCACACTCTCTTTCAGAGAGCTAAACAAGAATTCTCCTGGGTAAGCTAATTCATAATTTTATTTTCTTTTTTGGGGCAAATTGAAATGTAGGAGGCCAGTACATAAGACAGTAATAGTGTTCTATCCTTTTGTTTTTCAATTCCTTGGTTTCCTGAATTGTAATTGTTATATAACATGTGATGATGATTGATAATTTTTGTAACACACTTCTTTTCCATCAATTATAGATTATTGATCTGTCAGTCACCTTTGGAGCTTGCTGCGTACTGAGATGATAAGTGCTTTGACATTAACATTATTAATGTGATTTGAATCATTGTTTCCCAGATACCAAGCTCCTTCTTTTGTGGAACAACCAAAGCCACAGTATCAGCCCCAGCAACAACCAAGACAAGCACGCAACCCTTACAATGCTGTTTATGAAGGTGACTGGGATGGCTAGATAATCTGCTGTTGAGAAGTTTCATTTGGTTCTTAATCAATTTTTACTTCTCTTGTTAGATTCATATGGCCAAGGAAGAGGTCGTGGTAGAGGGAGAGGTCGAAGTTGGGGTGGTAGGGGTGTATATGGCTATGGAAATTATCTAGGTAAGAATTATAAACACTGGGCTGTGAAGGATTACGAACTTTATTTCCCTTCAACACCCCACTTCCTCGCCCTCCTATGTTTCTCTAACCATTGACTTTTGTTATTTATTCAAGAAAATTAACCTACTTGGTGCATTCCATGTTTACTATTAGATAACGGAGTGTATTCAAACTGGGGTCGAGGTAGTGGGAGAGGCAGAAGTTGGGGTTATCGTGGTAAGTTTGCCCTGCTGCCAAATTTCACATTGAAACATACTACTTTGTGGGGATACCTGTGACTTGATTATTATACTAGTTCTCATGAATGTTTGTGGTTATGCTATTGTTCTTCAGGTACTGGATATGAAAGAGGAAGAGGTGGAGGAAGAGGATATGGCCGCAGCCGTGGAAGAATGGGTGGCCGCTCAAGGGGTGATGGCAGACTGTCTTAATGGATAGGTTTTCTCTTTTTGCTTTAGCTAAATGCTTGCCTTGGCCATAGGGCTGAATTTTATCATGATACTGTTATAAATGGCGTGAAATGTGGCTTATGATGTCAGCAGTTGGTTTCCTATTTAGTGTTCTTCGTCATCATGTGGATGGGCAAGGTTGTTCTATTGGTTCCTTTTTTGCATTTAGCCAAATAGAAAGGGGAGATTTATGATTATTGTAACTTTACCCTTTGAGGTTTTGATTATTATGTCCATAGTTAGTTAATTATTTTGTTATATATAGCCTTATTGGATCAAATGCATCCCTATTTCCGTTTAACAATAGAAATTTAATTCTATTGGGAGGCGATGCCCAACCCTTCGTTTCTTTTGTTTGGATTATTCAGTAATATAAGCTGAGTTGGATAACTTAAAATCTTTGTACATACCAGTGCAGATGATGTGATGCCAAAAAAAAAGTTTTTAACGAGCGTGCAAATTGAGGTCGAGTGGCATTGCTATAGAAATGTAGACATAAGAGGCCTTGAAATTGTGCCAGCTTGGAGGTGTGGCGGCCTTCGTAATTTTATGGGGTTGGAACGTGGAAAACCCGTGCCGCAATGTAGGGCTACCGAGAGCACCCTGAGCTTCCCGTCTTACTGTTCAAATTCATGTTTCTTGCCGATTGGGGGCTTCGCCGTTTGAGAATCGTTAGGAGCAATTATCTTATGTTTAAGAAGCGATTATTTCATCTTATTTTGCTTCTGTTTCTCCTGGAAGTTCTGAAAATTGAAGAGGAAAATGATTCAAAATTGAATTGTGCGTCAATTGTTTCTTTCTTGAATTCAATTAAAATTTATGTTATGTATGTTTTATTTTAGTAGTTTGTAAATTTGAAATTATTAATTCTAATTTTGGCGAGAATGGAATCTACGCCGATTTCAGCTCAAATCTTTCACTCACGATAGCTTACTCTCTTTGTCAATTTATGATATTTGCGAGATTGTTTGGTCCAAAAACTTCCACTTCTCTTGCAGCTTTGATCTTTGCACAGCGTTACGTATCTGACGTTTGTATGGGGGGCCTCTGCTGTTTGCCAGGTTGTGGGTTTGCTTCTTAATTTACTTTATTTGCATTCCGTTGTTGAGGCTTCATATTGCTACTAAACTTCCCTTTTTTTTCCTTCCACTTTTGTAGTCGATTTTTTTTAATTTGTATTATTTATAGTCATGTACTCTAATCTTTCTTTATTTATCCAATTTACTTTTTCAAAAAAAAAATATTAATTCTAAGCATCAAGTCATAAATGTATACTTAAATTTAAGGTTGATGCCTCTTAGTCTTGAATTAAAAATATTGATAAATTAAATTGTCTTTAAAGATAAGCATTACATCTTATGCTCACTGATTGTTGTTGTCTAATGACTTCATACCTTTCATTGCTTTAGAGATTGAATAGTAGTTGGAATAAATTAAATGATATAAGGAAAATATCAATCTCATAAACTATGGTGTTTGGAACACTTTTCCATTTTATTTTTCACAAAGTCAACTCTTAAATTTTGGAAAAAAAATGTCACCAAAAAAAATCGCATGCCTTATTTATAAACTAATTTTTTAAAATTTATTTTTTAATAAGAAGACGAAAACAGCTCTCGCTTAAGTACCACCGTAAGGCCAGATGTAGAGTCGTCACAAGTTCCCCAATGATCCAAATTAGCACTTGGAAGCCTTGAAAGAGAAACCCTCTTGGATTGCATCATTTGCATACTGGGGCATAGACACGTGTAGAAACTAGAAACCCAGCTTGATTAATATATTAAGTAAAATCCATAATTGTATTGTCACAAATCTTCAAAATGGAATATTCTTCTTAGGCAATGACTATGACTATCAAAGAGGTGGTATTAGTACTAGTAGGATTACGTGATGTTCTCTTTGCTGGAATATTACCATTGCCATGCGACCAGATTGTGGCTTGAGACTATTAAGAGTAACCTGGCATCATTAAACTACCATTCAAGATGGCGTAATTCCTTTTCGTTTTAATTTCTTTGAAAATTATTGCAATTTATTATAAAAACAATTTGATACCAAATGAAGATTTTGTGGAATGTAAGATTCTGAACTTGGTTGATTGGGTGAAGAGTAAAACCCTCTTGTACTTCCTCTTGGGAAAATGAATAAGAGAATTTCATATCATAGCTCTAGATTTTTGTTCATCCCTTGCTGTAATAATATCTCGAGGTTTGCAGCGATAACTCGGTATATCTACTATACAACTATTAACTAAAATATCTCCGTGATTGACTAGTTGGCGAGAACTAGGAATTACCTAATCGAAAAAGTATGTTATCTAAATGCATTTCAAGTAATTGTAGTAAAACCTATCGTATTGATCCTTTGGCCCTTGCGACAATTCAAACGTATTTAAGTAATTGTTGTTCTCTTCTTCTTCTTCTTCTTCTTGAAGTTCTAACAAATAGCTTGGAGAATTAAGTGACAAATGGCTTAGAGATTTAAGTGACAAATGGCTTAAGAATTTAGTGACATTTGGCAATCAAAGAATGAGGACATGTGTCTTGTTTATTTATATGACGAGTGTCTTTAATGAAAAAAACACTCATCCTACACCATGTGACCAACACATTCAACTCCTTTGTAATGTTTCTGTTGTACTCTCTCCTTCTCCTCCCTCTTACTGCCGAAATCCACACCTCAACCACACCTTTGGATTTCTACTCTAATTCTGTACATTACCACCCCAAAAACCATGCAAAATCCATCATAAAGATAGCTTTAGAGGCAAAATATTGTTACATTTTGTTGTCTTCTTCTTGTCATTGCCGAAACCACCCTACTCCCTCACTATTCTTGAAATGTTCTTGCATGCATATGAGGCTAAGGAAGCTTGACGTTTGGAGGTGGTATTCATGCTAATCAAGTAAAATGCTGACCTATTGTGGTATATATTAGCAGAATTTTTATTATGATTGAATAAGGATAGATTGAATGTGGAATTGGTGTTGAAGATGTGCTGGAAAATGGAGAATGAATGGGTACTTTTCTGTTCGGTTTTTGCATGTACGAAAACAGTTGTAACGTGTGCAAAAGAGATGCGTGGATTGATGATGGTCTGTTCGTGACTCTTTGGAAGAATGAAGATGTGTCGACTTTGTAAAATGATGAAGATTTCTTGATTTTTTTGGTTCGGCTATGATATTCTTCAATAGGATAGAATTAACGAAATAGAAAAGAAAGGGATATGCAAGGAATCCGCTATTACTAGACCTCAGGAAAACCCGTTCCAAGCAACATAGATGATGGGAATTAATTCCAAGAAATTGAACCAAACAAACACACCACAATTTTGACGAAATTGATAAGTGAATTGTTGATTCCTAATGTAACAAGAACAATAGGTGAAAATCCTCACTTTGTGGCCTGTGGCAACACAAAAATAATCTGATCTCAAAGCTGTCTTTCCCTAACCCTAAAGAGGGTTTTTATACCTAGGTCAAATAATAAAAGACTTGGGCTAAATAATACATCGAAGCCCAAAATATATATAACTTAAAACAAGTCCAAAAGTAGAGTAATAAAAAAACATGCCTAGGCCTGGTCAAACGTGCTTCCAAGTCTGATCATAGGCGCGCCTCTCCTCTTGGGCTTAAGTGATGATACATAGCCCAGTACAATGGTCTTTAAGTCCCAAGTGAGTCCAATCCAAGGATTTGAGATAAATGAATCAATTTGGGCTATGATTCAGATAGCTTTCCTCCAATAGGCTTGGTGCACTCCATTCTCTCCACAAATTGACCCACATGCGAATAGAGAGCCTCCTTGAGTCTCTCAATCCTAGCTCTGGATATAGGTCCAAATGAGAAGCTCACCCCCGTCACGCACATCATCTCTATGGTGATCTTTACTCCTGCTCACATCAGTCCCTCTCTCCTCAAGAAGATTCGTCTTCAAATCTGAATCCATATGAAAAGGAGAAAGGTCAATAACATTATAGTCATTGATTCGTTCCAACACCTGAAATGGACCATCACCACTAGGATCTAACTTGAACTCCTTTTGGGCAGGAAACAGTTCCTTCCTCAGATGCACCCAAACCCAATCACCAGGTTCAAAAGTCACTAACTTTCGCCCTTTGTTGGCTTGCTTCACATACATCCTGTTTCTATGCTCTATGTGTTGTCTTGCCTTCTCATGCAACTCCCTGACCATCTCAACTTTCCTCCTGCCATCTATACTAGACAACTTATGCAAGGGTAAGGGCACCAAATCCAAAACAGTCAAAGGATTAAAACCATAGACAAGCTTAAAAGGTGAATAACCTGTGGTGGAATGCACACATCTATTATATGCAAACTCAATAAATGGCAAACAATCACCCCAAGTTTTCAAAATTTTACCAACTACAGCACGCAACAAGGTACCTAAGGTTCTATTAACAACCTCAGTCTGTCCGTCTATCTATGAATGACAAGTAGTAGAATAAAGCAATTTAGTACCCAACTTTCCCCACATAACAAGCAAAAAATGGCTCAAAAATTTAACATCTCTATCCGAAACATTAGACCTATGAATACCATGCAATCTAACAACATCCCTAAAGAATTGTTAAGTTGTCATTTTGCATTCATTTGGTATATAAATCTCTCTCATGTGTTGAAATTATTATTCAAAATTGATGGATTTGTCACTTAATTGTTCTCAGATGATTTTAAACACTGAAGAGATGAAATTGAATCAAAAAGATGGAAAGGAAACAAAGAAAATCTGAAATTTCAGATTGGCAGCAAATTCAATGACTAAGCGTGGGCACGTGTAAGGACAAAATTTATCTACCAGATATGTTTTTAAAATACAGATCCGATCTACTTCAGATTTTGATAATTTTGAGAATCAAATTACATCCTTATTGATGGGGATCGACCACCTGAATCTGTGGGAAGGTTATCTGCTGAAAATCAAAGAAAGATTGAGAAGATTTGAAGGGATAAAGAGGGATTTGCGTGCTACTGTTCACAACAGAGTTTAGGGATAGTTTTATGTTTTTTTGTTGTTCTTCTTCTGTTCTCGATAGTTTTTAAAGTTAGAATAGTTTTACACTTTCTGCAGATTTTCCATTAGGAGTAGTTTAAACGTTTTTCTACATTTTTCTTCTGGTTTTCGTTAGGCCACTTTGGGGATAGTTTTTACATTTTCTGCAGTTTTTCTTCTTGTTTTTCGACAGCCATAGTTAGGTCTTTCATTTTCTGCAGTATTTCTCTAGGAGTTTTCGAATTTTCTAGGAAAGACTAGAGATGGAGACTTGGTTATTTCTTTATTAATTTTCACTTTTGTTATAAGTAGCCAAATCATTTTTCTTGGTTGAGGGAAATCGTGTTATCATCTATTATGTGTGAGATGTTCCAATAAAGTTTGTTTTGTTGATGAATATTGAGTGCCTTCCGAATTGATTTTATGATTGAATTGATTGATTTCTAAGATGTGCAACTAGGAGTTGATTCGTTTAATAGCCAGATTAGTAAAATATGATATTCAGTTTTGCTAATCACAAGTGGCAATTAGGATTATCATCTTTACGTTAGAGTTGGAAATTCTAAGAAGACACTCATCTTGATTAAATGCATGTAGTACATGTGTTGTCTTATTCATTGGTTTCTTAGTTCTTAAAGCTATTACTCAATTGAACTTATGATCATATCTAAGTTATTGATTAATAAGAATGCTTATAATACATGTTTCTATTCATTTAAACTTAAGAGAAAACATCACCTAATGAATATTTGTTGATGAACTGAATTTTATATCAAGGATCCATATTAGTGTGATAACATTGGTGACCCGAAACCAAGGTTTGTCTATTAAATTTTCAGATCCAATTACTTTTGTTAATTTCTGATTTTTGTTATTTCTAATTTCTTAAATTACGTGAACCAAACCCTCCCTATTTGTTTTAGTTTTAAACTCGCTAACCTTTACTGTTAAAAATTTCTCGTGAGAACGATCTCTACTTTCCACTACTACATTATTTTGTATTAACGAAAGTTGGTTTCTTTTTAAATTTGGTTGTAGATGACAGCAGTACCAAATTTTGGCACCATTGCTGGGGAATTTCTTGACGGTTTTTTTAGTGATGTTTTTGTTTTTGTTTTTGGTTTCATTGCTCTTGGTTACCTTGTCTTCTGTTTGTTTTAGTTTCACACCTTTTTCTGATTTGTCGATCTTTTAGCGGCATGGCTCACTATCAATATGCTTTTGACTCTGATTTTTCATATTATCCTTATTACGATGATGAGTTTCCATCTTTTGTTACTTCCAGGTTTGTGCATCAAGTGGCAGATTTCACACCCTTAGCCGCGCAAGTATCAAGGGATGACCAACAAGTTAAGGTATGAGAAATTTGCTCATTTTTGGGTTATTCTTTTTTATACGTGTTCTTTTTTGCAGGATACACAATAAGGATTTGCTTCTCTATCGAGCTACTATCAAGAGCAGCCCTACTTGCAGCCAGAGCCTCCATCTCTACCATCGCCACCACAAGCTGATGAGATGCCTTTGGAGGAGATCGTAATGAGTTTGGTGATGAGCACTCTTCAATTCCAGTAGTTGAGACAACCATATATGCCTCGACAACATCAAAATATAACATCCAATTTTGAAGGTAAGTCTTCCTTGAAAGATATAGTTCAATCTTTGGCCACTAACACTGTGACATTTTAGCGAAGTATTGAAGTAAGCATCCGAAATATTGAAAATCAAATCAGCCAAATGGCAACTGTCGTAAATCAATTGGAGGCACAAAATTCTGGAAATTTTTCAGCATAACCAAAAATCAATTTCAAACAAAGCTAGCATCAGTGTAGCGTATTAGCTTTAATTCATAATCTCCATATATGAGGAATTGGTCCTTAGTTCTTCTTAAGTACTTAAGGATGGTTTTAA
>JAOSBL010031731.1:0-21484 GCA_027568915.1 Erythroxylum roraimae | reverse complement strand
GACTCCTTGTGCGCAGAAGTGTACAGGCTACGTAGGAACCTGAGGGATCTTGGGGTTCCAGATTTACATCCTCTAGGTTCTTGGGATGGGGTTGTAGGGACTTAGGATTAGTCTGGCTAAGCCGGGATACCTAATGTAATCAAAAAAAAAAAAAAAAAAGCACATGCTTGTCACTACTTTGACAGGTTATCGAAGTTATAAAAACTTGGGGAAGCATAGATGTTTGTCTTCTTCTAACAAATAATAGAATGAACCTTGGAACTGTACCTGGTAGCTTTGTTTCAATGTACCTTGAAAGAATCAAACAGATTTGGTTTGTTGTTATGCATTGCCAAGTACCTTACTTGATTTCTGTTTTACATGTCTGTTAATCATCTCAAGATCCGAAGTTCTGTTATATTGTTTAGCATTTTATAGTTACCTTCTTTCAACTTCAAAGTCGGCATTCCAATGTCCAAGTTCCAGTCTCGTGGTTTTACTTTTACAGTTCTCCTACGCTTAGGTTTTCCCATAAGAATCTCCAGTTGTCAGGTTTTACCGTAAGAATCTCCTGTTAGGCTCATTGTAGAATTGTTGGCTCAGGAGCCACTTACTTGGAGATTTATATCATGGCCTAGTAAAGGAACATATTCATGGGCCTTAACACTACACTCTAATCCAAAAATTTAAGACATTAAGTTTATGGGTCTTTTCTACTTATATACCTACCTCTAATTTCATCTCTTTCCAACGTCAGATTCCTACTTACACTTGAAATCTCAACATTCTCCTCCTCATCAAGAGCCCTTCTACTCCACTAGTCTGGGCCCACCAAAAGTCTCCTTGCTCTTTCACGTGGGGAGGTAATCATGAGATGGGATCTGACTACTATCTCCATACTTGTCCCTTGCTGAACTATCGACTCTGATACCACTTGTTAGCTCTGGAAAGCCCACTTACTTGAGAGATCTGTATCATGGGCCTAGTGAGAGAACATACTCGTAGGTCTCGATACTACCCTCAAACCCAAAACATTAAAGCATTAAGTTTATGGATCTTTTCTTCTTATATGCCCGTCAATAATGTATCTCTTTTTAACGTGGATTCCGACTTGCACTTTAAATCTTAACAAGAATTGATATGTCACACACAAAAACGGCATAGTTTCTGTGCAAAGATTATTAGTTCAGTGGAATAACCAGAAATTACAGTGATTATAATTGAACCTGGAAAAGATAAAAACAACCAAATCACTCTGGGAAAAATCAGATTTTTAGGAGTGTACCGAAGATGATTAATTTCCTGTGTGGACATTTTTCTTGGAAGCTTAACAGTAAGTTTCCCTGGAAAATTCACGAAACAGGCCTGCTACTGTAAATGGTTCAAGTCTGAGAAACGTGTCCTGCAAGAAGATTAATAATGTGCTCAATCTTCTCAGCAACTTCTTTCATGGAAGGCCTACAGTCCCTTTTCATATCCAAACAGGCTGCTGCTAAAGACCCCAGCATCTCCATAGTTTCCAACTCTAAGTTACTGGCTCCATCTTTAAGCACAGGATCAACAGCTTCCAACAATCTCTTCTCGTTCAGCCTCCTTCTTACAAGAACCACCAAGTTGACATCATCATCTTCTCTATTGAAATCAATGGCTTTCTTAGAAGTCAACAGCTCTAACAGAACGACTCCAAAGCTATAAACATCACTCTTGTCAGTCAACCTGAAGTTAGTATAGTACTCTGGATCAAGATAGCCTAAGGTTCCTTGAACACATGTGGTTATATGACTTGACTCTGTCACGGCTAGCCTGGAGAGCCCGAAATCGGAAACCTTGGCATCAAGCTTGTGATCAAGTAAAATGTTGCTTGATTTGATGTCACGGTGATAAATAGGTGGTATAGCAGAAAAATGAAGGTATGCAAGTCCATCAGCTGTTTGATAGGCTATGAACAGACGACAGTGCCAATTTAACTGTACCCTTTTACCAGGATCGACCGAATGAAGATGATCAAAGAGTGTTCCATTTGGGATGTACTCATAAATCAAGAGAGGCTGTTTAAGTTCGAGGCAACATCCCAGGAGTCTTACCAGGTTTTTATGGTTTACTTGACACAGAATTTGGACCTCATTAAGAATCTGATCAGTTCCTTTGGTGTTTCCAGACTTGGCTCGCTTGATTGCTGTGACTGTTCCATCATCAATAATTCCCTTGAAGACCTCACCAAAACCTCCATAGCCGAGCAGGTTGTCCTCAGAGAAGTTGTTTGTTGCTCTCAGTATTTCCTTTCCTGAAAATATCTTTGCTGTTCTGCCTCCATTGCTGACGCTTAAAACTCTTTCCCTGAACGTTCCCAAAGTTACTTTCGTCAACTGTCTTCGATTACCACTTCTTTTTCTGTAGACTAAAACCATTGTTACGATTCCAAGAAGTATTCCTCCTACAGGAATGGTCACACCTAATTAAATTGCAATGAAAAAACAGTAAAATCATGTTAGCTACCATGGAAATGAACAGCTATTTGACGCTCATGTTCCATTTCAAAGTTTCTGTGAATTTGGTATCTTCCCATACTTAAAGCTGTTCGTTTTATGTTAAAATTCAGAAGCCAACCGCATACCAATGAATTGAAGTCTGTTTTTCAGCATATTGCAAGCTCTTCCATGTTGACACTTCTTGCCTGCAAAATGTGAAAATGATTTTATGTCTTCATGCAAGATTCGACAATCATATAATCTTTATAATCTAATAAAGAAGATGGCTATAGTTTCTTAATCCTGACTTACAAGTAGCTGAGAGATACTGTAAACTGAAAAGACTACTCATCCAAAAAGTAGAGAAACCCGAAGATTTTCCGGACCTTATATATTTCTCGTCTTTAGATAATGTTCAGAAAGTATTTGCAAGTTGGATTTTCAGTCAACCATCAGCTGGGAAATGAGTTTTGAGTTTGCATCTAATCAATGCTAAAGAAAGAAGTATAATTCATTAGGATCTGAACTAATTTTAATTTCCAACACTGTAAACATTGGAGTTTCCGTCATGGTTTGAGAACTATAATGAACAGGAAACAAGTTTGATATTTACCAACCTTGGCAAACTCCATTCACTGGATCCCATTGGTAGCCATAATGGCAAAAACACCTGTTCTGTTCACCGCTAGATGGATCTGGCAAGCATTCAGAATATGCCAAATCCTGACAATTCACTTGTGTTCTGCATAAAGGCTCCTGAGGCAATGTCCATTCCAATTCCACTCCAGGCTCTGGCCACTTATTCACAGACAATCCAGAGTCCAGGTTCACAAAACTTTGGTAAGCCGAACATCTCTCAGCACGAACTCGAATTCTGTAAGCATTCACAGATCCACCTGTTTTCAAAGAACAGCAAATTGATGTGTGCCCACAAGCAGCTTTTGCCAACTTATTTCCATTAATGTAGTCATGACATAGACTTGATTCTGAACAATTCAATGCCTGTAAGATTTGCGGTACTAATTCGGTGCAGTTCATGATCACTACCGTGTTGCTACTGGTGATGTTGAAGGGAAGATTGTTGTCTAGTTGAATGCCATTGCTTCTGAAATCCGCTGCTATGCAGGAATTGGGGAAGAATCCTGGCGGACGAATAACTAGCCTTTGGCTTGATGGATTTATGGATGTGATCATGTAGGATGATCCATTTAGAGCATCAAACCATAATGTGCCTGCACTGCAACGAACTTTGTAAGATGGATGACCACAATCTCCACCAGAGCTGAGTGGGAATGGCACCGGAAACCGACCGCAATCCGGACAGCGTCGCACAGCTTGAACTTCACAGCTGCTCAACAGCAGTGACACTAGAATGAAAATGGAAAACATCTTCATCTCCATTAACGGCAACAGAAATGGACTTGCGTGAAAAAGTTGGCTTGTATGAAGAAACTCAACAAATGTCCTTTCCTTTTCACTTGTTATACAAATCAAATGCCACGTGAATGCTACCTCGTATGCAAAAACCAATTCAATTTCTGCTTTCCAACATCCTGGAAAGTTTGGAAATTCATGAAATGTGGAGTTACATGCTCTTGCAGTACATCCTCGTACCATTTTTTTTCATTTAACAAAACTCAGGTTCTGGTTTCCAAGTACATTTAATTACTCCACTCCCATGGAAGTGCTTAAAATATTCTAAGACCCTTCAGTCATCTCCTTGTGTAGAACTGACCACACTACCACAGTGATGTTTCTTTAGTTGCATCTTTTTCTCGGGAATCTAATACAGAAGTAGCATTAAAAATGAAAAACAATCCTTTTAACGTTGTACTGAATATTGACTTAGCTCTTTTTTTAGAGTTCAATCTTCTGTCTAATATTATGGTGTCTTATTGTGTCTAATAAATCTCAGCTATTTATTTATATTGGGCTCACATGAGGCCCGTATAGGACCCACAAAATAAATGACTGAGATTCCATAAGACAGAATAAGACAGAATAAAATTGGACAGAGAATCTGGTTTCTTTTTTTTTTAAGTAGTTCTATACTCTCCGATGTTACAGATTCATAAATACTTCGTAAGGTGTGCCCAAACATAGATTATGTAACAAGAGTTGGTACTAAAGTCGATCCGAAATCTCAAAACTTTGGCAGGTGAACTTGTACTTGAAGAGTTATATTAAAGACAGAGAAACTCTTTTGAGTGTCTCATAAGCCTTTGCTGATCAACTAAATTCAGCTTGGACTCACGATTATGGTTGAAAGAAACTTATAACCTAATTGATTAGGATTACAGATCTTCTCATTCGCAATCCTTATAAGTTCTTATACTGTAAACAATCGTATAGTAACTTTTAAATGACCTGTTTTAAGTAATTAACATCAAACCTAAAACATAACCAATATGGTTCATAAGATTGAGTTTTGGCCAAAAGAAACATAAACTTTCAGACATTAGAAGTCACTGACTTACACAGATTAAAACCTTATATTCATTGAGCAACACAAAGCACGTGTGAACCCCTTTGGTCTTCCACATGCCAACAACACCAAGCGTGCAGTCCCTTTTGGTTATCCACACGCTTATTACCAGACAAACTGATACAACAACATCGGAGATAATAAGATAAGATTAAGAGAATTCACAATTTTTCCAGATACATATCGCATAGCTCCAAGTTCTGAAGCTTTTTCTTCAGGTGACCATTCTACGAGAAGGCAAGCGACAGACGACAGGTGATTGAGAACTCATGTTGGAAGAGGTTGACGAAGTTGGAAAGGCATAGTCTGAACCGAAGAGCCTGATCTCGGAAGCCTGGAAACGACCAGAGTCACCTGGAAGTCGCATGTAGGACGTTGAAGGAGAGTCGGCGAGCCAGGAAGACAAGGGGCTTTGGTTGCCGTTTTTGTATTGCATTATGGCTTTATACACGAATGGAATGAGACCCTCCATTGTTGTAGGTACTGTGAGCTTGGTTTAGAGCAACAAAGACGATGAGTGCTCTGCAGGGTTGTTGCTGAATTTGGTTAGGACATGAAGCAGAGCAAGGAAGGTGTTATTTAAGAGAGGGAGAGATGGGTGCGAGCGACGTGGCGTGATGAATTGGAGTCCAGCTCTTCACGCCAAGCCAAAGCAAATTCTAAGCTATACTCCCTTTTTTCTGGTTTGATCGAGATTGAAAGGTATAGTCTTATGAACAATTTTAATCGTTTGGTCCACTCATCCAGTTCTTTTTTTAAAAAAATATATGTTTTAAGATTTTTTTAAATTTATTTTTATTATTTAAAAATTTTAATAATTATGATTCTTAAATTTGAATGGAATCAATCAAATATAATTTAAATTAATAATTTATTAATTTAAGTTGAGTTAATTCATATAAAATAATTTAATATTTGATAAAATATATATATAATATATATTTTTTATTCCTTAGTATTTTTATTTTTTAGAAATTAATTTTTAACAATATAATTATTCTTATCAAATTAATACATTCAATATTAAATTCACAAAACTAAAATGATTTTAAATCTTAGTGGATAAAAGGATTACCAACTTAAGTATTTATGAATGTGAACCTAATTTCTTCATTCTCATGTAATTATTAAATCGAAGTTATTAAAGATAATTCATTTACAACAATTTAGGAAGCATTTCAGTTACACGTAAAGTTTTAGGAGGTTTAGTCTTATCCCTAACTAATAGAGCGACTGTTTTTAAATAACCCGGATGAAAAAAATATGAAAAATTAGAAAACTAAAATTAAAATAATCAATAAAAATAAATAAATAAAAGTTTAAAATATAGTTTAAACATAAATTAGTATAGATGTAAATAAGGAAAAACAGGGATAGAATTTGGTGGTAGAGACCAACACGATGTCCCTGAAAAGTATATGAAAGCAACACCTAAACTTGCACAAATCCTGACCTGTATCTTCACAAAATCTGTCAATTGGATCTTATCTTACTGTATCCATTTTTTCAAATTTAGTTTGGTAGTCTTTTTATTTAGTATTGTGTTGGTTAAGCTAAGTTGAATACTAATTTTTAATGTCAGTTTGTTTAAATGTGGTTTTAGAGTAAGGTGTAGCAGCCAATTCCAACACACACCCAGACACACTTAATTGTCAAGTTGTTTAGGGGTTGGTTTTTTGAGTTTGGTGCATTCAGTCAAGAGGCGCCACAGGTTTTCTTTCTTTTTCCAGGAACGAAAAGGAAAGGAAACGTACTTGCTGGCATTGTAAATGATTGATTCAGGTTTCAGGATTTGGGTATCCACAACGTGCTGGAAGCAAATGGCAAGAAACCATCGAGCACTTCAATTCTGATTCTATGCCGATACAAGAAACGTTCAAATCACAGAGCTGGATCCAGTTAACCATTGTTTTTCAGCAGAACTTTTATTTAAAAATCATGCCTTCTTTTATTAGGTTCTACATGTTTTAATGTTTGACTATATTGCTACTCTTTGAGAATGATAACATCAATTATTTTCAAAAACAAAACAGAAATTAAACTGATTAAGAATTTAAGATTTAAAAGATTCAACGACTATTATTCTAATTTCAAATATCTCAAACTTTTTTTTTCGGTATTTTAAATTATTCAGAATTTAACGACCCCTTAATTTATCGGGTAGATCAAACCTAGTTGATCAAACTTGTTGCTTAAAAGTAAGAATAAGAGCAAGTTCTCATCATATACATATAAAGAAACTATGTAGCCCGCAGGGCGTAGCTCAGTTGGTTCCGAAGGGGCAGATTTGCTCCAAGGTGCAAGGTTCGAATCCCACGGTTTGCAGTGTGGGAGCAACATTTTTGAGCCTCTTGTGGGCTTTGAGGGTGGGCTCCTTGTAAGCCTGTGGGTTGCTCACCTCCCACTTAGCGGGCCGCTGAGTACCTGATTTACATCCTCCCAGTTACTTCGTCGGGCCGGGGTGTGGGGGGCCCTTTGAGTTGGGGATTCAACCTTTTGCTCCAAAGAAACTATGTAGGATACCAAAATCTTTGTTCTAGACCATAAACTCTGGACAGGTTGGATGTTAAGAGTCGCGTTGATTAGGGTTGAAGCAAAATCTGATCCAAGCCGTGAAGCATACAAATCAATCCTACCCTCCTGTCAACGTTTTCCAATTTTGTGCCAATCCTTAGAAGATTAAGTAAGTTAAAATCGTGACACCTACTATTCCATTCAGGATAAGACCGACTTCAATGTCTCAAATCGTTGATCAAGTCATTGTTTGCATCATTGACATCATCAAACGGTCAGGATTCAACCTTCCTGTCATTTTCTTATTCCATCAAGATCCTTTTCTTAATCCATTCAACATTTCTAGCTTCAAAGCTGAGATCATTTTACGGTCTATTGCTTTTCTCCAACCCGAAGCTTAAAACAGCCAAGTGGCCCAAGTGGGACGGTAGGTGAAACACAAACAAAGGTCGTAAGCTGCTGTCGCAAACACCCTCACGGTCTAAAGTCTCCATGATTTTCCCTGCTGAACATTTTTGGAGCCTCATATTTCAATTTGGGGAACTCAATATTAGCATTAAAAATTCACAAGTGACATGAAAATAAATTATATATAAAAGTTTACAATTTATTGGCTTGAAATTTTGGATTAAAATTTAATAATTTTATACAAATTTTTCTTTGAATTTTTTAAAATTCTTTACTCGTCATCACACCCAGTTCGAAGTCCCACAATAAAGCAAGATCTGGGGAGGTCTAATAATACGTAGCCTTACCTTTATATAATAGAGAGGCTGTTTTTACTAATTTCACAAAATCTGATAAATAGAAACCATAGAATGATTGAAATCTGATAAATTGTTTACTTGAATCTAACATAATTTCTTGTCAAATTTCCTCAAAACTCTTCAATTATTCCTGTTCAAGGGTGACCACAACTGGGAAACTTTGTGTATATTCAATGAGCGAGAGTGGCTATACCTCTTCGTTAATATTATCCGTAATCAAGACATGTTTGTCTTGGAGCTTTCGTCAGATGAATTGGTCAAAGCTTTGCTAAATGCTACCCAGCTGGAACATAAACTAGTTTAGTAAATGAACATCACGATTCACAAGTTTAGTTTAAAGCGTCTGGTGTCATCTTTTAGGGGTATTTTCCTCCTGGTATTGTGTCATAGTAATTAAATAACGAAGAAACGTCCTGGCTCGGGACAGAATGTGAATAGAAGCTTCTTGAGGAGATTGAGACATGTTCTTATAGAAATTATTTAAGAGATAAAACAATTATAAAATACTAAAATTTTGTCAATCCAACACTCTGATTAACAGGTCAATTCAAACACTTTAATTTTATTGATTATTTGTTTATTCATCTAACATAATTTTTAATTCTATTAATAATTTGTTAATTTGTCTAACATAATTTTTGCTATTCATTATATATAAAATATTCACTTAGAAAAATTTTCTCTACTCATGAATAATAAAAATTTCTGAATTAAATCAACAAAATTAACATTTTGATGTTAAGATTTTAAAAAATTGGTTAATTAAAAAATTTAAAAACTTAAAACACTGAAATAAAAAATTCAAAGAATCAAACACATTGAAACAGAACAAGAGCATTCGACTTGAACTAAATAATGCAGGACACGAACCTTATTTTTATTTATAAATTTCAGTGTCGTTTTCTGATATGGACAAGTACAATTAATCAAACGGTGGAAGAAAAGTCCATGGTACTGCTTGATTAACCCCAGTCCAGTCCATCAGTCGTTTTGTACCACTGACCAAAAAAGGCCGATCAAGTGATGACGACCAGAACAAGAGCGACACAGCTGATCCCGACCACGGTAATGGAGAGTTTTTTGGTGAGGGGGGAAGAGACTAGGTCCTCAGAAAAGCAACTGAGTGGCAGTCGCCTTGAAGAATGAGCCGAAGCTCAGGGGGCGGGGTGGCCCAGAAAGTCCACCAAGGAACCTGTGTGGAACCAATCTTCGCAAGGAAATCGGCAAAGCAATTACCTTCGCGCAAAACATGGCGAAGGGAGCAGTGCCAGTGTCTAGTTAGTAGCGCCTGGATGTCATAAAGAAGGACAAGGTAAGGATGATGTTAGAGTGTCTCATATTGTCTAGACATGAAAATATTAAAGGGCTTATAAGTGGTAAGAGTCAACCATCCAAACAACTAGTTCTAGTTATTTGGACAATAGTTGACCCAAGCCCAATTCTTGTTAATGGACTCTACACTCTGCCTATATTAAAAATTTAACTTGGTATCAGAGCAGGTTTGGTCCGGATTATTAATTTCCCGGTTGTCCGTCTGGATGTCCAGTCCTAGCTGCTCGGTCCGGTTACCACTACATATATTTCAAGTGACAACTGGATGTCCAGCCCCAGTTGCACTTGAGGGAGAGTGTTAGAGTGTCCCATATTACCTAGACATGAAAATATTAAAGGGCTTACAAGTGGTAAAGGTCAACCATCCAAACAACTAGTTCTAATTATTTGGACAATAGTTAATTTAAGCCCAATTCTTGTTAATGGACTCTACACTCTGCCCATATTAAAAATTTAACTGATGATATGGGGCCAAGGTCTAAAGGAGAGTCACCACGTCCAAGCAGTCACATTTGCTTCCTTAGGAGATTACCTATTGTTCGTTACCTTAATATTATTACATGCCTTTTTAGAAACTATGCAAATCCACCTATTTACGAAATTTAAATTTAAAATAATATTATTTTAGTGAATTATACTAAAACAGTGTCGTTTATAACAAAGAACCCAATCCATTGCCATCTCAATCTCTTATAAGCAGGACCGGCCTAAGGCCCAATCGCCCCAAATAATTTTTAAAAAATAAAATATCAAAACAGTATTGTTTTGTCATTTTGCCATTACCTGTCGGGACTCGAGTCGAGCCTGGCCGACTATGTTATGAATTTTATAAAATTTATAGTTAACGGTCAAAGCGACTGCGTGCTACCACATTCCATTTCTCAGATGATAAAAGCAACATAAATGCGCAGTTTAGCTACCAACATTGCTGGCATGTTTAAAATCCTCGCAGGCCTGCATTAGACTCAATCATCTGATGCTCTAGATCAAACACGCAGAGGAACTAAAACTAGAACTACCTAGTGAATCAAAGGCAAATCATGTCAGAAGCTAACGTGAATGAGTACGTAATTTACAAGGATTGTAAAAGTTTCCATGCATAGTTTTGTGGTTAGTCATTAGACGATGTCAGAGGTCTTAAAACCACTTGTTTGGACACTGTAAAACAAGACGCATCCACATCAGATCAGAATGCAGAAACGATTTAACCGTCCTAGCTAATTAAAAGCTGCTGACCTTTGCTTTTCCAGGCCAAGTTAACGTTTAGTTTAGGGTGCTGTTTCACTAAGCAGTAAGGTGTGCCACCACCCGCATGCAACATTTTTTGGTTGACAGCCTTCTAAGAGACCGACTTGAGAAGGCATGTTGCGATCCATTGTATCTCCGAGACCGAGCTGCATTTCAAATACCCATATTATACAACTTTTTTTTTTGCCCGTGACTAATCCCCCTTCGCTGCGTGATACATCCCATATGGGAGCCACAGCTGGCCCAGGAGTTTGCTGCATTCCCAAGGGCAAGGATTGAACTCGGGACCTCTTGGTTAAGCGACGAGGGTATGCGCCACCCACGCCAACCCACTGGGTTACCCATATTATACAACTAAATCTAGTTTTTAAGCTGTAGAACTGGCTAGTTTCTCAGAAAATCGTACCTGGCCGTACTTGTTCCATCCCCAGCTGAAAACTTCGCCGTTCTCTGCAGAGGTGATAAGATGATAATGTTACATTCATTAAATCCTCTACTATAGTAACGAGTACACAAACAAAATGTAGAGGAGAAAGACGTATATTTTGGCAGATTAGCTCTCACCGAGGACAAGGGACTATTCAGAAATTAGCTGTCTGTTATACCTGTGAGAATGAAACTATGTCGGGCTCCACATGAAACCGCTTTTACCTGCTTACTTTCCAAGCTCGGAGAATCTAGAAGCTTTGGTCGAGTCTGCGTATAAATTAAACAAACGATACGAGTTACTATAACAAATTGAAAGCACAACTCGATCAAGTGAATATGATAACGTAGTTTGGAACAAGCAGCGGAAAGAACTACTTCCTCGTGTATTCAGAAAAGGGTGGATGGGAGAAAATCAGATGTCAAGAACTGCTTAATCCACTTGAAAATGGTCAATTGTTAGATGAACTAAAATGTCTAGAGGAAATAATCCTCAAACTTCTCAATGTTCAAACACAATGCTACTTAGCCATACCTCAGCCTGATCACTTCCTGTTCCCAACTGCCCGAACTGGTTACCACCAAAGGCATATACACTGCCACTGATGGTGCTACACACAGTATGCCACAATCCTGCCGCTATCCCTTCCACTTGGATTCCCGACAAGGAATTTACAGAAGTTGGTCTTAGCTGATCGGTTACACTTCCTTGCCCACATTGACCATAAAGTCCCCACCCAAACGTAAGCAATACTCCTGCATCTGAATCCAAAAGCAGGAGACCGTTAACAAAAGAATTGCTTCACCATGAAGACAGATACGAGATCATAAAAATTGGCAATCAAAGTCTAACCTGTAACTACTACACTATGTCGCCCGCCGCAGGCAATTTGCTTCACACAGCTTCCAGGCAGTTTAGAGGCTTGGGAAGACAGGTCCGTACTTCCTTGATTGACTACGGCTGACCTATCTCTTTCAGAAGCAGAAGACTCAATGCAAGGTATAAGATGAGGAGAAGAGACCATTTTTATCCGAGATCCCAAACCCAGCTGCCCTTCGCCTCCATAGCCCCAACCCCACACCTGCCCCACATCTGAAACTTCCGTTAAAAATTATGATTCATCAGGTGTCTTGCTTTACATCTAAATTCTTCCATAGCTTCGAACTTGCTACAACCTACTTCGTACTTCATTTAACCTACAAAACTATATAGTGTGACCACAAAGAGGAGACTGCACTCTCAATTTGTAATGCTCGGATATCGAATTTACCTGATAACGCTAACGTATGACGCCCACCAGCAGCAACAGTGGTAATCCTTACTCCAGGACCCAAAGCTACAATAGAAGGTGTCGGAGTGAAAAACTCTTCATTTGATGGCAATGTTTCGAACTCTTCTTTGGGCCCAGCTACTTTTCTTCGTTTCAAAATTTCCTCTCCGGCATTTTTGTTGTCAGAATGTGGAACTTTTCCACCAGTTATGCCTGATCCATGGGACTTCGGGTTCACTGCGTCGCATTAAACCTTCAAAATTAAGCATGAAACATTTTCCTGCTCGATGAGATTAGTTCAAGGCCAATTACCTTCTGCATGTGATGCACTTTGTTTTTTACTATCATCCTTTTGGTAACTTCCTCCAACTGCAGAATCTCGAACGCCTATGCTTTTTGTAGAGGGAACGCACTCTTTCCAACCCCATGTGTATACCTCCCCTGTTTCTGCACATTGGAAGAAGAAGAGAGCTAATTCAGTTATTTAAACTCAAGATTGAAGAGCTCACGTCCACAACAGCTATCAAGGTTCCTCCATAGGAATTTTAGGACTAACCCAAAAGATCCATTTAGACGAACGAAGAAGGAAATGAACGAATGCTACATTGCCTCAAAGCAACTTCTATATGCACATTACCGATTTCTTTTTACAACTTTTCACTGATAACATTAGCTAGAGGTTAATGCGTACCTAAAACTGAAACACAATGCGCCCAACCAGCTGAGGCCTTCACTACTGAATCTTCACACGGAAGAGGAAGCGGCTCTGGGATTTCCTTAAACAATGTCGGAGCAAAAGCAAATAAAAAATCAATAAAAATATGACCTTAAGATTGGAAACAACTAGTACTTAGAAGCTTTTACTGTCTTTGGAAACAATTAGTAGTTATAAGCTTCTACTGTCTTACTCTTACCCCATGCTTCCCACAGGTAGAGTAACTTTGACCTTCATCATCAGTTGAACCCCACGTTATGAGCTTCCCTGACCCTACGTTCATGTTCACAGTTAAACACAGAGATCTATGACTAATCTATCAGCGCTCCCCCTCTCTTTCTCCTTACCGATCAAATACAAACAACAACAACAAAATCAACCCGCAAAAATCCCGCTGAAACGCGGGACATGACCCACAAATCAAATAAAACAAAAGTAAAAAAAATGATGAAATGGATCGAAGACTAGAATATTTGAAATTTTGTTTTCTGAGAAAATTAAAAAATGCGGTTCACATGATTCAGAGAAAATATAAATAGCGTTCATTTTCTTACTATTATGTCGTAGAACAAACAACAACAACAAAAAAATGAAAACAAGAATAAGAAGAGATGAACACAAAGAGCATCCGAATATCACAGCTCAAGTGCGAGGAACAATTTTGGACAAAATGAAAATAGATTAAGTGAATATAGCGCAAAGCTCGGAAAATAACCTGAAATGGCCATGGCGAATCCACAGCCTCCCCCACAAACATCATTCCACGATTCGCTGCCGTGAAGCGGAACCAGAACCGGAGAGAGAATCGGCGACTTCTCCTGCGAAACTCCGGGAAGATACCCACACATATACACCGCAGTTTCCTTACATTCCTCCATTTTCACGTAATCGTCAGTTCCACTCTCACTCGTTACAAATCCAACACAGAGAAACTAAACACCAGACCAACTACTTAAAATTGAAACGAAACAAACAAAAATCGAATCTCTCATGGAGAGAGAAAGTAACCGTCAAAGTTTCGCGAGAGACAGCTGCTTGGGCTTGTTAGGGAGAGAAGAAGAGCGTATCATTTACATGGACGCAGCACGCGACACGTCGGATGCCACGTAATCTAATGCCACGTTGAGCAATCGTGACCGCGTTCTCTAGATCTTTCCTTTTCTCGACACGAGGACCCTAGAAGTTTCTGGAAGTTCAAGGACCTTCCTTTCCTCGCATTTTTGTGCTTGCCACGTGGGATAACAATTATTTTTCTTTTATTTTATTGCGATAATAAATTACTTTTGACGTTTGTTCGAGGTGGTGTCAGGAATCTAACCAAATGGCTATGTATTATCCCTTCTACAAATCGACACGTGGAGTATGTGGTCCTTCCGGTTTAATTTGATTTATAGAAATATTAATCCGCTTCTTAGCCAACCAGGTTGAGTTTAAATACCTGATTATTTAAATACTTTAATTTGAAATTGTACAGTCGATTTTTGGTTGAGTTTAAATACCTGATTATTTAAATACTTTAATTTGAAATTGTACAGTCGATTTTTATTATATATTTTGAAAAATAATTATTTTAAATTCTTTTTAATTTAAAATATTTTAAATTCGAAGTTAAACTGGGATAAATAAGAAATTTAAAGTTTAAAAAGTTCAACAGAAAATATGCTACCATGAAATTAATTAAAGATTAAATAAAATTAAAGAATTTGAAATATAATCGAAAGATATTGTCTTATCCATCGAAGAATTTGAAGTTTAATTTAAAAAAGATAGTTAACTGAAAATTAATTAATTAATTTTAGTTTGTAATAACTTATTAATTAGAAAAATTAACTGATTAATTAATAAATTAATTGATTTTTAACAACAAAAGTTATTAAAGTAAATCGAACTACAAATTTAAAAATTGAACCGAAAATTTAGATGATTCAAGGTTTTAACGTTAAACAAGTCAAACCTGTTGAATTTTTAATCATTTAAAAAAGAGAAATAACATTAATCTTTAATTTTTTTATTAACCTTCTTTTTTCTTTATTAGAGTCTTTCAAAAGAAAAATTAGTAGCAAATTAATAAATTCAATGTGTTATTTGTTGAAACTTGAAAATAAAAAAGATGATTAGTTGATATGAACTACTTATAATTAAAATTATTGTAATTAATTAATTTGAGTTGAATTAAATCAAATTATCTGTCTAAAATTCTATTAATTTAAATTTAATTTATTAACTTTACATCAAATTCAATTTACATCTCTAAAGATGATATTATTAAAAAGGTAATTATCTAATTACCATATATTTAGAATTATTTGGGGCATTGTTGGACTCAAAATTGGATTCTAATCTTGGAACTCATCTTAGCAGCCCCAATGTTTTTACTAAAAGACAAAGGCCCAAATAAAGCAAAAATGCTCGTAATGACAAAGCAATTTATGATCAACTTGTACATAAAATAAAATTAAGGTGTCGCAAGTATTTGCTAAGATAAAAATTTAAACCGGTTAGATAAAATGTTTAAGGTCTAAAAGATTTGTGTTAGACGATTATAAAATTAGTTAAAAATTAAATAAAATTTTAAAAATGATTAAATAAGACTATTTTTATTTATTGAAAAATTTAAACTTTAATAAAAAAAGAAGACTATTAAATAAAAATTAATAAGTTTATTTTGGTTTACAAAAATTAATTAGTTTATAAAAATTGACTGATTAATTAATAAATCAATTAGTTTTTAATACTAAATTTTTTTAAATTAAATCAATCAAAAAATTAAAAATTGAAAATTAACCAAAAGTTACGAAAATTGACCGATTAGTTATTAACCGAAAAGTTACTCAGTTCAAGTTTTTACTGTAAAATCAACCAAACCAGTTTAATTTTTAAAACATTGATATTTGATATAGCTCCATTATATAACGTTACTTTCATTTTCAAAATTAAACTGTGCACTAGTTCCGTTATAACAAAATTAAAGTCTACAAATCTCTCTCTCTCTCTACTTTTTTTGTGTTTTGTACATAGAAGAACTGAAGAACCCAAGATTGTGACTCTAGTACATATTTTAGACGATCCACGTGATAATTATTTTATAATATTTGGTTTTCGAGCAAGATACTATAATAGAAAATTTGAGTAATAATGTTTGATCTTTTGACTGGAATCCAATATGATTTGAAGTCCAAAGAGAAAATTCAACTTGATAAAGTTATTGTAAGATTTAGATCAAAAAATATGAATTTTGAGTTAAGTTTAAATTTGACTTTTATGACATCATTCAACTTATAACTTTATTGACTGAAAAAAATGTCGTTTTGTTAAATAGTAAAATTATATTGCCTTTCTTATTTGAATGAATTATAAAAATCCATCACTTATCACCAGTGATATGAAAAAAGGTACAAAACTTTGTTTAAAGGTACCGATTGTTGGTATCAATGATTTCGCATTATACCGGCTGATACTGAAAATTTTAAAAAATAAGGAGAATATTTAGCAAAATTTTTAAATTTTTTTTTTAAATTCTTCCCGTCTCCAACCGCCACCACCTTTTTCAAAGTTTTTTTAATTAGCTATTTACTTATTTAGTTCAACTTTTATTTTGATTTTTTAATTTATATTTTTAAATCAAATAAATATTTTTATTACTAATAATAATTATAAATTAAATAAAACTTAAAAATATATTATTTTATTTATTTTAATTTGTTATATAATATTTATTAATAAATTATTAGTAAAATATTTTTAAATAAATAATTTAAAAATTATTATTTATAAGCTAATATTTATTTTAAGATATATTTTAATTATTAAATCAAATTTTATCGGAAATTTATATATTTTAAATTTTAATTATTTTAAATAATAACTATTAATTAAAATTTTATAAATTAAATTAAATTATAAATTAAATCAAGTTATTTATAATTTTAGTTATAATTAATTAATTAATTATATAATATTAAATTAAATTGTTTTTAATTTTATTAATAACAAACATATTAAATAATATATATTTAATTAATAGTTAATTCAATAATACATGTTTTTGTTTCTGAGTTTCAATTCTAGTTGATCATTTCCTCATCATGAACTCTTATTATAAATTGTAATAGGATTTTATTGTCCTTTTTATTTAATGTTTTTGATGTAATTATTATTTATTATATGAAGAAATTGTAATATTTCAAATACCTTATATTATTCTTAATTTTATACTTGAACGATGATTAAATGATCTTTTTTGTATATTAATTGTAGTTATTATTTATATGTGAAATATGTTAAAATTAATGTTAATAAAAATAAAAAATTGTTGTTATTTTAAATTCTTATTATTATGATTTTTGGAGACATAATTGATATAAAATTATAAAGTATAAAATATAATATACTAATCAATTATTTTATAATTTAAAAAAATTTAGGGACTATTTCATAAATTTTAAAAATTATCTGAAACGGTACCCGATATTAACTAGTATCGGTACAGTATCGTACTAGAATCCAATTCGACGCCAATGTTGATACGATATTCATAATATTGCCTATCACTCTAATTTAAGAAATAATTTACGATTTTCTATAATATCTAAAAATCAAATTTTTTATTTCAAATTTTTTGCATGTAATTTAAGCTAAAATAATGATTATGACTAAGTGAAATTAGAGTTGAGACTGAGCTATCGACCTAGTTTAATCGAACTCGATATTGAGCGAATTGTTCAAAATGTATCGTTTTAAATAAATAATTAAGCAGTTGAGATCTTTTAAACCGATTGATTAAGTGGAAATTCAAACTTAAATTTGACTTAATCCTTAAACTATTTTTAATAGCAAGTGTTTAAAGAAAACAAAGGTTTAATATGAATGTGACCCTTTCTCATCGTTGACAGTGTACAACAATCCAAAAACCAGCCCATCACGTTGAATAGCATTCATTTTTATTTTTTATTTAGCGGAAATTCACCCTCGTGTCGTGTCGTGTCGTGTCGTGCCTGTAAATACATTTTTAATTTGCATGTAATATTAAATTAAAAATATATTGTGACTAGAAATTTCTCCGCGAATCTTTGGACTAGACTAGAAATTTCTTAGAGACGTTTGAAATTGTAGCAACCAAGAAATAGACAGGATAATTTTCCATTCTGATGTAATGTATTTTATGATTAACAAAATTCTATGTAGAACATTCAAGAAACACGTCTACCATATATAATAATTAATACGTCAAGTTGAGTTTTTTATTAATTAATTTGACTAAAATCTTATATGAAGTTCTTCATATCAATAGCAACCGATATATTATATTATTATTTTATTTCTTCTTTTTTTTTTCGTAATTGTCTGCCTGAAATAAATATCACTATCATTGAATGAATTATATAAATACAAGTGGGTTTCAATATAATATCACAGATATTATTTAATGAATTATACAAAGATGAGTAAGTTAGGTGAAATATTTTTTTTTCAAATTATACCATAGTTAATGAGGGTTTTTTTTTTTAATTTCATATCAAATTTGGACATCTTGTTATTGGAAACATGAATGCATGCGAGACATCCAAAGATTTTCAAATCTGAAAGATCAACACTTTCTACGTCACTTTCCCATCTAGTGATATCCACGGTGATCGATTAATGAGGTAACATGTTTTGCCCAAAAAAAAATTAGAGAGCCCTATAATCACTGTTAAACATTTTGAAAAAAATTCGAATATGTGATTGTTTCGGACAAACTTTGATTTGACTGTAATTGCTTGTGAGGTTATGCCGCAATTACTTGCTACTGTATTTATTAGTTACTAGATATGAAGTAACTATATCGGCAACTATTAATTTTTCAGCACAAACGAAAATGAAAAAATAAATACGAAATTAAACAAATTAACACCGAAATTTGGTAACGTAGTTTGGCACACCTTGCCTAGATCTGCAGGGCCCTCACCTAGCTTAATTCTTTCACTAATGACAATAGTTTTATACAAGGCTTTACTGAGCTAACATCACTCAACCCTTGACACTATTCCTCGTCCTCACTATCCATGAAAGAATTTCATACCCAATAGTGTAACCGCCTCGTACTAATCTCAACAGATGATTTTTCTCAACAATCTTTTGAAACAAGAACAGTGGATAAATCACTTAAGTGATTAAACAAACAACTCAACACTCAAGAAAACACTTGACAAAGAGACAAGAAATAATTTCCTGCACAATCAGGAAATCAAGAGCAGCTGAATAATCACGCAAAAACACCAAGTAAGAACTTCACCAAGACAGCCATGATTCAAGTGCAAGAGCTGGATCACGCATTCATCAACACCACCTTCGGATGTCTTCAATTTTCTTCACACTTGATAATGTTACACATAAGCCACCCTTGAGGCTATAAAAACATTCAGATCAAACAACGCACCTTTTGCTCTACCATTCATCGTAAATACTCAGCAGAAAAGCCTCATTAAAACACTCACGTAATTTCAAAGAATGGTAATAAGGAAAGGGTAAGTACTAGTATTCATAGTCATTATGGGATTGACCCGTACTTGCCGGTACTAGCTACATTTATACTATGTACTTACGATTATTACAATATTAACTAACACGAAATAGGTCAATTAATAAGGCATCAATACTAAATGCTCATTCATCATTCATCACTCAACTTAAATTCAAGTATCTCTTACCACACGTAAGCTTCATATATCTACCTATTGTGATTAACACTACTTCAATTTTCTGACAACCCCTCTCTTTAATTAAGCTTCGTTCAATGAAATTATATGAGTTATCATGATCATTAGAATATGAATTAATTTTCTATTAAAGACTTTCAAAACTTTCATTTGTCAAAACTGAGCAATAGTGGTGCCTATTATGCTTTGCATTGGTATGGTGAACGGTTGATCTTTAACTTCTTCTCCTCTTTCTACCATTCTTCAACTTCATCAACCTCATGTACCATATCCATAAATATAGAATTGCTTCTTTTTTGTAGTTATTTCCCAATGTGAAGTTCTCTTTGCTTCAAAAACTAAAACCTTTAGTTATAAACTCATCAATTTCTCAACTACTTGTTGTTTTAGAAGCCTTCATCTCCTTACCTCCAATGAAGGCCTCTATGAAAGTCCATGCTAAAACTTTGGTGCTTGGGATATATCCTATACTTTTAGTTTATAATTAGAGGTGATAGTGTCGGGTCGGGTTGGGCCAAGCTCAAGCAAGAAAGAAAAGGGAACATGCCATATGAATCGGGCCCAAGGCCTGAGCCCAATCAGGCTCAAGCGGACCTGACTTTTTTATTGATTCTTAATTTTTTAAAATTTTAATAGAAATTTATTTTATAAAAATTTTATTAATTTTTATTTAATTAAATTTATTAGTAAAGGAGGATAGGATTATAGGAAATGAAAAAAAAATATTATAATTAAAGTGATCAATTCAATCAATTGAAGTTACAAATTTTAATTGATTAATCAAAATTGAGATTTCATAATAAATGAATATATAGAACATACATATTTATCAATCAACCCTTTCACCCTTTCCCTTCTAAATGACCCTAAAAAGACCTGGTTGCAAGTTGTCAATGACAATGGTTATAACATAAAGCTGGCTTATATTCCTAGAGCAACAAGAGAAGCTAAAGGAGTTATCTCACCACCTATAAAGATCTTAAAAGTTGGAGTTTCCCAATGGATGAATATATTCGTGGGATATTTCATTTACAAAAGACTATCCTTTTCAGTTATCAAGGCATAGGCTAAAGCTATATGGAATGAATTTGGATTGGAGAGATTACTAATTAAACAGGAGGATTTCCTCCTGTTTTCTTTCACATCTGAGGGTCTGACCACTAAGGTATTAGAGCTAAGTCCTTGGCATTATAGTGGAAAGCCACTAATCCTACAAAAACGAAGACCAGGTGTAGGCTTAGGTAGGACAAAGCTCAAGAAAGTTCCTATATGAGCACAATTTAACAATATACCTCTGGAATACTGAAACATCATTTAATTAAACTACCTTGCTAGTTTTATAGGCACCCCATTGTTCCTGGATCAAAACTTAACATCTATTGGTAGAATTAGATTTGCAAAAATTTGCATTGAAATTGACATTAATAAGGAACTCTCAAAGCTGCTTAAGTTTAAAAGGTTGAATGATGGGGATGAGCTGGAGGCAGTGACGGAGCCAGAAATTTAATATAGGAGGGCCCAAATATTTATTTTTTAAAATTTTGGGGGGCCCAGTATCCCACTGACCCTTAAATACCTCTG
>JAOSBL010031645.1:0-21491 GCA_027568915.1 Erythroxylum roraimae | reverse complement strand
GCAAAATAAAAAAATTAGTTAGAACCAATATTTACTAATTTTATAAAAGAGGGAGCATATATATATATATATATTCCCTACTGATCAAAAGCCTTAAAAACTCATTCTCTACCACAACAACTTAGTTAAATTATTGATCAAACAGTCATACATGCATTCGCTGAAACATCCCTAAATCCTGACGTGGAATAAATATTATAAAAGTTGTCGATATAAAAAGCAGACGTGAGATGTGACGAAAGAACAAAAAGTCAAGAAAAAGGTCAAACAGGCTAGCCTTGCCTTACCTTCTCGTGTCGATCGTTACTTGCCACTGCACAAAGCTGCCATTGAAGGTGATTGGACCATTGCTTCTAACTTTTTTAAGGAAGATCTCAATTCAATAACTATCGATGTCACTAAAAAGCCCATAACTGCTCTCCATGTCGCTATTGGTACTGGTCTGTCCTTAAAATTTGTTCAAAACCTTGTAGGGTTAATGTCTAATCACTTCCATGTGAAAGAAAAATTTTGGAACACCCCTCTTCATACAATCTTTCATAAATCACATTGACGGTGACGAAATGACACACATATATATATTTTTTACCGTCAGTGAAGCTAGGGATCTCTCAAGACAAAAGGCATTGAAAAAATAGAATGTAGATACTCCTGTTGAAGCTAAAAATCTTAGAGAAATGTGGTGGCTATTGACTTTCCAAGAGGAACTCCTAAACATTTCCATCCTACTACTATCGATTGTATTGTCACCCTCTTTTTAAACTTCTCCAAGGTGGAGTTTTTTAAACATTGGGGCTGCACTTTGGTGGATTTTTTTCCTCAACAAAACGCCTGCTTTTCCCCTCGTGCAAAGTTGGGCACTTGACAATGGGGAGGCAAAGTCTGGACAAGGTCTTGCTAATGGATAAGGATACCTTCTTGTTCAAGTTCACTAAGGTGGATAGCATGAATAAGGTTATGGAATCTAGCCCTTGGCACATTGGAGGACATCCTATGTTTGTTCAAAAATGGTTTCTAGGTTTGGAACTTTACAAGTCTAGGATTGAATATATTCCTTTATGGATCAATGTTCATAATATTCCATTAGAGTATTAGACCATAGAAGGATTGAGTTTCTTAGCTAGCTCGATAGGAAAACCTCTTACATTTTATTTAGCCACAGTTCAATTTGAAAAAATTTGCTATATTAGGATGTGTGTGGAGGTTAGCTCCAAAATGAAGTTGTCTGATGTAATTTCAGTTATAAAGTTGAATGTTGTTGGTGAATTGGTTAAAACGGAAGTGCAACTCAGCTACAGCTAGAAACCTCAAATGGGAAACAAAACATGGAAGCATACTGGGAGAAAGTTCATTTCAAGGAACTATTATGAACTTATGGGAATTGATGAGGTCCCAACTAGTCGAATTGAGGTAGAAGTTAATCAAAATGACGAAGAAAAAGCACAAAATGCACATCCAAAATTTGTGGCAGAACAAGTTGCATAATTGATTCCCTGAGAACTACTTCTGCATGTGGATTTAGAACCTACTAATAAAGGCAAAAAACCAATAAAAGAGTATGATCTCGAAGTGGGAACTGCTGAGGAAGATGATTAAGGCCATGGTTTTCCAGAGGAATTAGAGGTAGGGTTTCAAATGTCTCCAACTGATAATAGAAGATCAGGCAAGAAAAGGAGAAAAAGCCAAAAGGGTTCATTCCTAACTTACACCCTTTAGCTATATTTTTTGGGAATATAAGGGGATTGAATGAAATCCATAAAAAGCATATTTTTTAAGATTTAGTTCTTGAAAAGAAACCCATTTTGATGGGACTACTTGAGATAAGAATTAAGGATCATAAGTTCCAGGAAGCTATGAAGTTCTTAATAAGGGAATGATCCTTTGGTTCAAACCATGATCACCACTACAATGGTTGAATAGTCTTTGCATTTAACAACAACAAAGTGCAGGTTGTGGTCCATAGAAGCTCAGACCAATTTGTTCACCTAATCAATAAGCCAGAAAATTCTCTCTTATCCTTTGATATTACCATCATTTATGCTTCCAATTTTGGTTTCCAAAGAATGAAGCTCCAGGAGGACCTCATTATCATTAGTTATTCAATTAGTAGACCTTGGATTCTTGTTGGAGACTTCAACTGTGTAATGCATTCTTCAGAGGCACAGGGGAAAAGAGTGAACTTCTCTAATCTTGGCAGAGAACTTGAGGAAGTTACTACTAGGCTAAAAATTATTGACTTAAACTTTCTGCGTAACTTATTCACTTGGAGCAATAAACAAAGGGGCCAATCCTTTATAAGGAAAAAAGCTTGATAGAATTCTTGTTAACCAAAATGGTTATGTAAGTTTCCTAACTCCTATGTTTTGTTCGGTCCCAATATGTGCTAATCATTCTTATATGGAAATTCAGAATCTTTTCCCTCCAACTCCTCACAAAGATCCTTTCATATTTGTCAAATTTCTATCCTCCAAAGAGGTTTTTTGGAGATGGTTAGTGGAGTCTAAAACAATCGGATACATGGTTATAAAGTATTTCATTTTATGAGAAAGCTCCAGATCTGAAGGAATAAACTAAAGGCTTTTATGAAGTTTGGTGGTCCTAATACTTCAACTCAGTTATAATCAGCTAAGATATGGCTTATTAATGCTCAAGAAGCATGTTATCTCCACTCCAATAACCTTATCTTAAAAGTTGTAGAAATAAAAAATCTGGAGAATTACAATAGAGCAATAATTGAATAAAATTCTCTTCTTTTGCAAAAGTCCAGAGTGCCTTGGCTTAGAGATGGTGACTTTATCACTAATTTTTTTTTCATAATTCTATATTGGCAAGAAGAAAAAACAATAGAATTTATTCCCTACTTGATAAGAATGGTCTATTGATTTCTAATATCTCCTCTATTGAGAACTTGGTTCTTAATTTCTACTTCAATATGTTTAACTTTAGGCTAACTAAAAGGTGCAATATTCAAGATCTTATTGATCTAATTGGTTCCACTTTGCCTCAGGACTCTCTAAAGTGGATTCAAATGCTTGTTTCCTCTTAGGAAATCAGGAATGACCTCTTTAGTCTCATTCTTAGTAAGTCTCTAAGCCCTAATGGTTTTAATGCTTACTTCTTCCAAACTACTTTGGCATATCACTAATATGCAACTGATTGAAGTGATTCAGGAATTTTGGGAAGCTTCTAAAAGAAGTCAATGCTATCTTTATTTGTATGATTTCTAAAATTCCTAATGCTATTTTCAATTATTTTCGCCTTATTTCTTACTGTAACAAAGTGTTATCCAAGCTGCTAGCCAACATATTAGAGGTTCCACTTCAACATCTTATACACAAATCTCAAGGTGCTTTCATTTCTTGCTGAAGTATCTCTAACAATATTTTACTGGTTCAAAAGCTCTGAAAGGACTACAATGCTAATGAACATATCAATAGGTGTGCAATTAAAGTGGACTTCTCCAAGGCTTTTGACAGCTTGAATTGGAACTTTCTACTATGTAGTTTGGAATTATTTGATTTCCTAATGAAATTCATTCATTGGATTAAAGTTTGTATCTCTACTTGCTCTTATAAAGTACTCATCAATTGTGTCCCGAAAAGCAGGTTTAACGGCTCTAATGTGATAAGACAAGGTGACCTAATGTCACCTTACTTATTTGCAATTTCCATGGAGATTCTCAATATAATTATTATGCATAATATCTCTAATAATCCTTATTTTAGATTTCACTACAAATGCAAAGACTTTAACTCACTCATTTAGTTTTACAGACGACCTTATGTTGGTTTGTGAGTCTCATCACACTTCTATATCTATTCTTCAAGAATCTCTTCAGGAATTCTATAAAATATCTGTCCATATTATCAACTTACTGAAAAGAAAGATTAATGTTTCCTTTTATGTTACTCATGTTGAAAGTTTAAGGAATATATGTGGATTGAATGTTGGCAACTTGCCTTTTAAAGATCTTGGAATCCTTATTTCATCAAAGAAGCTTAAGTTCACTGACTGCCTACCTTTATTGGAGAATTTCAAAAGGAAAATCAATGTCTGGCATAATAGAGCATTCTCTCATACTGGCAGGGTTCAAATCATTATATCTATTTTAACAAATGTTAATACTCATTAGAGCTCACATCTATTCCTTCCAAAGAAGATTAATAAGGAGTTGGAGAAATGCATGAAGAACTTTCTTTGGACTGGTAAATCTGACAATCCTAACGGCTCCAAAGTTAAATGGTATGACTTATGTTGGAAAAAGAATGAAGGTGGCCTAGGATTTGTCTCGATTAACTTGATACAAACAATGCTAATGGTAAAGAGGGTGTAGAGACTCTTCAATGACAAGGAAGCATTTTGGAGTAAGTGGACTAATGAATTCTACATGAAAGAATCCAGCTTTTGGCATTTAAAGGAAAAGAAAGAGCATTCTTGGTCTTTTATCCTCATTGCTAAGGAAAAGATAGACCATTTATTCTCTTTTCAAAATACATATTAGAAATGGAGAGACACCTAGCTTTGGTTTGATAATTGGTCCCCTCTTGGACACCTAGTTTTGGTTTAATAATTAGCCCCCTCTTAGTCCCTTATCTACAAGAAATGAAATCAAATCCCTTGTAGCCAAAATTCCAACCCATGCTAGAGTCTCCAAAATTATTGATCAATGTTCTTAGTTAGCCATTAAAAGAGGTATGGATAAATTGCTTTCTTATCGTCCAACCTATTTAGCTAACCACTTTTTGAAGGATAAAGTTGTCTAGAACTCCATAGGGAATTCTCCATTTCCTCATGTTTAGAAGCTATTAGACCATATCTTCCTTATGTTCCTTAGTATAACATTATTTAGAAAGGATCATTAATGCCCAAAGCCTCCTTAACCATATTATTAGCTCCCAGAGGTAGATTGCCTTTGTAATTTGGTTCCTGAGACTAACTCTCATCTTTTCTTTCAGTTTGGCTACTCTTCCTCTATTTAGGCTAGAATGCTTCATTACTTAAACTTGGATTGTTCCTATAATAACTGGAATGAAATCCTAGTTTGGGCTGATAATCAATACAAGAGAGTGGGCAAAGATCATATATGCTTAAGCCTTTGTCTCAATTGCACTATATACTCCACTTGGAAGGAAAGGAATTCAAGGATTTTCAGGAATTCAAAATCTGAACTCAAACCTGATTGAGTTTGGATCTTGCGACTCAAGCTTAAGCCTAATTGGACTGAACAAATCAAACTCCAAGTGGTTTGAAGCCCAAACTCGAGCAAGTTGACCAAAAAGATGCTTGAAAACTTTGATTCGATTCACTTAATAATAAAATAACTATTGAAATAGTCAATATTGTTACTGCTTTGTGCTGTTATATCGTGTACCTATTCTTTAGCTATGACTCTGTAAACTAGGCATAGATATCGCCACTATCTCTTGTATCTTTCTTTTGAGTATTTTCCACATTGTAGTACTGGCAATTGATATAAATATACAAGGTCATATCACCGCTTTTGTGTGAGTGATTAACCAGCCACACTGTTTACATATTTTATTTTACATGGTATCAGAGCCATTCCTCTCCACACAAAAATTTCCAACGTCAATTCATCTTCCTCATCTATTTTGTCCTCTTCCTCCTTCTCCATCTCTACTTCTCCTGGACTACTACCAACTCCATCTTTTGGAGCTCTCATCAACGTCAAACTGACAAGGGACAAATATCTTCTTTGGAAGGCTCAATTCCTGCCTTACCTCCGGAGTCAGCAACTCCTTGGCTACATAGATGGCTCAGTTCAGTACCCTGCAAAGATGATCACCACAACCGAGGAGACAGGTGCAAAGCAAAGCACTAACCCTGCATATCAAGTGTGGCTGCAGTAAGACCAACTTGTGTTGAGTGCTCTTCTGTCTTCACTCTCTGAAGAAGTCTTGGCCCAAGTTTTATTTCTTACTACATCTTATGAAGTATGGCAGGCTCTAGAGCGTATGTTCTCATCTCGTTCCAAGGCACGGATGATGCAAATACGCGTCCAACTATTTACTATCTAAAAAGGTGATATGTCAGTTACAGACTATTTTGATAAAGTGAAAAATTTAGCTGACACCTTGGCTGCCATAGGCAAGCCTTTAGAAGATGATGAAATCATCACTTATATGCTAGCTGGATTAGATTCTGCTTTTGATGGTCTTGTAACTTCAGTTACAACAAGAACAAACCAACTCTCCCTGAATGATCTTTAAGAACATATGTTGAGTTATGAAATGCGCATGGAGCATCATAACATGGCCCTTCAGGTCTCAGGGTCATCTGTAAACCATATATCCCGTTTTTGAAACAACAAAGGTAGAGGGGGATACCCAAGAAGAGGCAAAGGAGGAGGAGGTCGAGGGAGGTCTCAAATGAACTCGCCTAGAAATAATCAAGGAGGAAGTAGGCCAGTTTGTCAAGTCTGCAGAAAACCAAGTCATGAAGCACTGAAATGTTATCATCGCTTTGATCACTCCTATCAAGTTGATGGCATGAGAGTTGCTGCTGCTGTAATTTCTTCCCACTCTTATTATGCTGATCCAACTTGGTACACTGACACTGCTGCCACAGATCACATTACAAGCGACCTCGACAAATTGATGACTAAAGAGAAGTACCACGACAAAGATCAAGTTCAAACTGCTAGTGGTTCAGGTATGGATATTACTCATATTGGTCACTCTTGTTTACAAGCTCAAGCTAAAACTCTGAATCTTAACAATGTTCTTCATATTCCTGAGGTCTCTAGAGATCTTATTTCTGTTCATCGTTTAGCCGTTGACAACAATGTATTCTTTGAATTTCATCCCTTTCATTTCTTAATCAAGGATTGTATCTCGAAGAAAACACTTCTTTAAGGCAGATGTGAAGATGGTTTGTATCCCATCAAACCAAGGAGCATTGCTGTGTTCAAGAGGGCCCTTCTCAGCATAAAACCTTCAGAAGAACTCTGGCACTGCAGGCTTGGACATCTGTCTTCAATCATTGTTCAGAAAGCTCTCCACTTCAGTAATCTTCCATTTGTTTCATCTGCAAATAAGCCTGTATGCAATGCATGTCAACAAGCCAAGAGCCACCAGTTACCCTATACATCTTCCCACAAAATTTCTTCTTCTCCTCTCGAATTAGTGTTCTCAGATATATGGGGTCCAGCTCATGTTTCTGCTGGAGGTTTCAAGTATTATGTTAGTTTTATATATGATTTTAGCAAGTTTACCTGGATTTACTTGTTAAGAAATAAAGCTGATGTTTTTCAAACCTTTGTTCAATTTCAAACTCATGTCGAGAGGCTTCTAAATAAACAAATTCTTTGTGTGCAAACTGATTGGGGGAGAGAATACAAAAACTTCATGCTTTCTTCAAACAAACTGGTATAGCCCATCAGGTTTCATGTCCTTATGCTCATCAACAAAACGGATTTGCAGAAAGAAAGCATCGTCATATAGTAAAGGTAGGTTTATCCTTGTTGTCTCAAGCTTCCATGCCTACCAGGCTCTGGGGAGATGCATTTCAAACAGCATGTTTTCTCATAAATCGACTACTCAGTAAAGTCATTAATTACTCTTCTCCTTTAGAACGGTTATTTAACACTAAACCATATTACTCTTTTCTTCGCACTTTTGGCTGTGCGTGTTGGTCGAATCTTAGACCTTTTAACTGCCACAAACTTCAATTTCGGTCACTTGAGTGTGTATTCCTTGGATATAATAAACTGCATAAGGTATATAAGTGTTTGAATAGGTCCATTGATCATATTTATTTATCCCAAGATGTAGTCTTTGATGAGCATATGTTCCCGTTTTCAAGAGATAATATACCCTCTACTAACATTAGTTCTCCACCCTCTGATTCTTCTGTCCTTCTTCCTCATATATCCTCTCAACATCTGCTTGAGTCTGTAATTAGGAGTAATCAATGTGATAATACTTGTTCTGCTACTTTGCATGCTGGTCTTGACAATGCATAATCTTCTCAATAAAGAGGTGATGTCAATGTACCAGAACCACAGCAAAATGTACCAGATGTACCAGAATCATTACAAGCAACACCACGGCGAGAAGCTTCACCTCCTTCAGAAGGAGCCAATGTGCAGTCACAATCTCAAAATTCTCAAAGTCGAAGCAGATGCAGATCAGTTCCTCGTTTCAGTAGGAGAACCTTGTCTCAGTCACATCAGGCTTCTCAAGAACAACAAGGAGGGAGTCAACCAAGAACACGACTACAATATAATATCTGTAAACCCAAGATTTGCACAGATGGTACTATCCAATATAACACACAAAGAAGGGCACTTTTTAGCATAAGAGAACCCTCCAGCCATGTTGACGCTCTTCAGCATCCCAAATGGAAGCAAGCAATGCATGAAGAATATGTTGCTCTCATGAAGAACAAAACATGGCACTTGGTTCCTCCTAAATCAGGATTCAATATGATCGACTGCAAGTGGGTTTACAAGCTTAAAAAGAAGTCAGATGGGAGTATTGACAGATAGAAAGCCCGCCTCGTTGCCAAAGGGTTTAAACAAAGGTTTGGGATTAATTATGAAGATACTTTTAGTCCTGTTGTGAAGCCGGCAGCAGTGCGACTTGTTTTCTCAATAACAGTTTCTCGTGGCTGGAATCTGAGGCAGTTAGATGTCCACAACACTTTCCTACATGGAGTACTCGAGGAAGATGTATTTATGCGACAACCACCAGGATACATTGATGAACAACATCCTGAGTACATATGCAAACTTGACAAGGCGTTGTATGGTTTAAAACAGGCTCCCAGAGCCTGGTACTCAAGACTCAGTGCAAAGCTTCAGGAATTGAAATTTGTACCTTCCAAGGAGGATACGTCGTTGTTCATATACAATTGTGGCAAGGATATTATTTATATGCTGATCTATATTGATGATATTATTATCACAGGCTCCTCATCTCAAGCTGTGGAAAGATTACTCAAACTATTACAACAAGATTTTGCTATAAAGGACTTGGGAGAGTTACAGTACTTCCTGGGAGTTGAAGTTAAAAGGAACAGAGAAGGAATTGTACTCACACAAAGGAAATATATTGATGAATTACTCTGTAGAGCAAATATGGAGGACTGCAAGACTGTAACTACACCTATGAGTACTTCAGAGAAGTTATCAAAGACACATGGAGAAATTTTAACAAGTGAAAAAGCATCAAAATACAGGAGTATAGTTGGTGCTCTCCAATATTTAACTCTCACAAGACCAGACATAGCATTCTCTGTGAATAAGGTATGTCAGTTCTTGCACACTCCTACACAAAGTCATTGGGTAGCAGCTAAAAGGATTCTCAGATACTTGAAGTATACGTCCACAGTTGGGCTGTCTATCAAAAAGTCGACAACTTCATTTGTCAGTGCATTTTCGGATGCTGATTGGGCTGGATGTTCAGATGATCGAAGGTCAACAGGAGGGTTTGCTGTTTTTTTTGGTTCTAACTTGATTTCGTGGAGTTCGAGAAAACAAGCAACAGTTTCTAGGTAAAGTACAGAATCAGAGTATAAGTCTCTTGCCAATGCCACTGCTGAAATTATTTGGATACAGTCATTACTAGGAGAATTGGGAATTTTTCAAGCTCAACCTCCTCGGTTGTGGTGTGACAACTTGGGAGCTACATATTTATCAGCAAATCCAGTCTTCCATGCAAGAACTAAACACATTGAAGTAGATTTTCACTTCGTGCGTGAAAGAGTGACACAGAAGGCATTGGAAATAAGGTTTATCTCTTCCAAAGATCAGGTGGCAGACATTTTCACAAAACCATTACCTGTTCGACAATTCTCAGCTATTCAGCGCAATCTCAACTTGATCTCTACAAGTTTGGATTGAGGGGGACTGTTGAAATAGTCAATATCGTTACTGTGTTTGTGCTGTTACATCGTGTACATATTCTTTAGCTATGACTCTGTAAACTAGGCATAAATATCTCAACTATGTCTTGTATCTTTCCTTTGAGGATTTTCCGCATTGTAATACTGAGAATTGATATAAATATACAAGGTCACATCACTGCTTTGGATGTGAGAGATTAAACCAGCCACACTATTTACATACTTTTACAGTTCACGCGTCCAACTTTTAATAGTATTCACAAAGTAGTTTCTCTACTCTTGAGAGAAATTAAGTAAGAATGCTAGCTCCCTTATGCTTATTCCTATTTATAGGAAAAACATCAGGGTTTTTAAGTTTCTATTAAAATTAAATACCTCAATTATAATTAAAGTTAAACTGTAATTAAAATTAATTTAATTTTAATAAAATCAAATATTTCATATTTGATCCCTAAGGTTTCTCAAACTTTATAATTAAGTGCAACTTAATTAAAATTGATTTTTCCTTTTTAAACTATTATGTGCGACCTATTATGTTTCTGGTATATTAGCAATGATTATAAATTATAGTTCTAATTCATAATTAGAACTAACTTTTTTAATTTATCTTTAATTCTCTAATTAAATAATTTATAATCATATATCTAGATTAGCGTCTAACAATATGTCATGACCACCTAATTACCAGGAATGTCAAAGTGATTTGACTTAACCTATCCATGTATAGTTATGATGTATAATTTAATCATTTCATCATCCAATGTTCTAAATGGATAGAGTACGGATATAATGTCAACTTTTTTGTATCCAATCATGTTTGTTCTACCCAGAGAATTCTATAAATCACTACTAATCAAGAATAGTAGAATATTATCTCTAATTACTTTAGAGTAACAAATTTTTTATTGACTTACTAAACTATCTCTATGTGATCTATATTGTATCTAAGTACTACCGATTTAATTAATTAAACATAATGTATGCTAGTTTTAGGATTTCATCAATTTTATGTCTTGATGAAATTACGACTAGGAATATTTAAGAATAATACATCAATGTAAAATTGAATTTCATAATTATAATCTTATCATAATTTCAATTACACAATAATTATTATGACGATTTTACGTTTAGTGTTAAAACATCAAATATAATTAACTTGATACTTAAAGATAAAGAATATATTCATTAAATAAATAATAATATCATACATCAAATTGCAACCAATCGCAAGTGCAGAAACTAATAGCATCATCTCTACACTCCAATAAAGCATCAAATTAGCACTTAAGACGACTCGCCAACCCCAAACGCAAAGCACAATTTGGTGGTTTAGATCTTCAACACGTGGAACAGATTCCTCGTGGCTAATGTCTTTGTGAGACACAACTAAATGATTTCTTTGATCACAACCAGGACGTGGAGAGCTGTGGCAAGATGATCTATAGGTCCGTCTCAAATTAAGGATATGGGAGCATAATCCGTTGTATCTCATTCCATTTTGTATCCCCTTCATGCATTTGGGCACTTGAGCATGGTGTATTCGACGATGGCGTTTCTTGTAAAATGTGTACTTGTAAGAATTGTTAGTGCTATTTTAATACAACATGCATAGTAGAGTTCTACTTCTACATCCTCCTAGCCAAAGCCTAGAATAGACGGTGAAGATGTCTTCCTATATCCAAGTTAAACCCATTCGGTGGGTCAAGGAGGTTATGTAGTGTAGCCATTATTTCGATGGCATTTATGGTTATCAAAGCTAACATTCCATTACGAGAGTTGGGCTCTCACTATGTATTAGGATTTAGGAGTAGTCTTTCCGATTCTACTCTTTCTAGAAAGCCCAAACGTTTCGAAGAACTTTTGTGATTTTGGAGTTCATTGCGTGTTTCCCTCCCGGCGCTGCAAGTCCAGTCCTAATTGCATCCGTCCTTAGCACGGCATTGTTTTCGCATCTACAGTCTTTCTTAGACATTTGATACATTGACAACGACCATAACCTAATGGTCAAAACTCAGCACATTCCCCGTCTTGGTTGAAAATCAAAATGGATTTCATCGATCTTTAGGGAATTTAATTAGGTCCCTACTTTTCTTGAATAATCTGAATATATCACTGGATTAATAATTAATAATTTCAAACAATTTTCTTTTAGAAATTTGAAGGATATAAAATTTCATAACTTCGTTAATCTGATATTATTTTTAATAAAATTTTTCATTATATGTAGGATAAGTGAATTCCGAATAATAAGCACTTTCTTTTATTATTCTTATTGCTAACTTACATATGATTTATGCTAAATACAGTATTATTAATTAAAAACAATGAATCCTAAATTATATATATATATGTGTGTGTGTGTGTGTGTGTGTGTAATTTTATTGACAAAAATTATATACATATTAATCTAAATAAATTTACGTTTGTAAATTAGATTGGTTTTTGTTAAAACATAACAAATTATTCATTACAATTAAGTGTTGAACGTGAATTCTTTATTATCTCAAAATATCACTATTTTTTATCAAAAAGGTGATTTCAGAAATGTTCAATATAATTTATCGTATTAGTTCCAATCCTCTTTTAGATACCTTTGTTTCATGGTTTATAAGTAACAACACAACTTGATTAAACTTGGATGCATAAAAAGTGAAATTCAATTTTTCTGTAATGTGATCAATGTTCAAGCTTTAAATATATGGAAGTTAAATGTACGAATTAAGGCCACATATTGAGTAACTAAGAAAAACTTTTGAAATAAAGATAAAGGCATAATTAATTAACAAAATGTGGAGTCCAACCTAAAAGTTATCGGACTTAACAAGAAAGTTTGATATTTTGATTTTTCTCATAATATATACAAGGAGCTCAATTTAATTGACTCAGTTGTTCTACCGAGTAGTTTATGCTTGGTTAGAATATTCGAACCCAATGCGGATTTACAATCCAAATCCCTAATCTCAACCCCTAGTAGGTTTGACCCCCTCGATAGTGGTGGTCCCTTGTACATCTAATCCTTAGTTATAATATGGGCTAAGAATTCATCGAATGGCTTAAAATTTCTTGCCGGTGACACATTAACAACCAATTAATCGACTCCTTACCTTGGATTTTTTTTTTTCCTTTCATGCGAAAGTACATTAGCTTCTATCGGCAATACAACGTTAGGACATGGTGTCACGAGTTCCGTTTTAATTTCCATACCCTCACATGCATGGAATGGTTAAGTTCCAATTTATGCAAATCATGACATCGATGGTGGTCCTGAAGACCTTTCAAACAAGCTTTTCAATGCTATTACTAACGGAACAAGATATTCTGTCTAGTTTTATGGTGTTTTATTCTGTTCCATAAATCTCAACTTTTTATAGTGTTTTATTTTGTCCCATAAATCTCAGCCATTTATTTATACGGATTCCACGTTTATTTATGCGGGACCTATACAAAGCTCACATAAATAAATGGCTGAGATTCATAGGACAAAATAAAAAACCATAAAATTAGACAAAAAAATCTGTACTCATTACTAACAGCCCCGCATCCCAAATAGTCGTGAAGACGAGACGTACAATATATAAAAAAACATAAACACAAATTATATAATAATGAATGTTTTGACACCTAAAATAGCTAGGTCCAAAGCACGACCAATGATACTCCGATAAAGAACGCATTTTACGACAATTCATAGACGATGCAAATTTCATGATCCAATTGCAGATAATGGTATGAAAAACTGTAGAATTAACGTACCATGGTCGGCTGGTTGAGGGCAAAGCAGCTAGCAACTAACGCACACGCACACGCCCACACCAGACCCACTATCCAGTTTTTGTCATTCCCAACCACGCGAATCATGCTCAAACAACCAGTCCAAGTCCCAAGTGCTGGTGCTGGTACAATCCTCGTGATCAGAAACTATTGCTGTTCTAGGCCCTTTTACTTTCTGCATCTTTCTTGGCCTTTAAATTCGGTACTACCCTTCATATATTTCTCCATTGTTATATAGGGTACTAATCCCATGAAGAAGCCTTGCTGTGATAAGAAGGAGACAAACAGAGGAGCTTGGTCTCAGGAAGAAGATCAGAAGCTTATCGACTACATCAACAAACATGGTGAAGGCGGCTGGAGCTTTCTTCCTCGGGCAGCTGGTACTTTTTTGGATGGGAAAGGAAAATTAAATAGCTTTCATTGTACTTGTGTGTGGTGCGGACAATGGAAACGAATGATATTTTAATCTTAGAGGAAGAATATTGACAAACCTTAGAATTCTTCTCTGATGATTCTTTGATGTTTTTAGATTGGTTTAGTGATAAATAAACTTTTCTAGCTGTTGTTGATGTGTTTAGGGTTGCTTCGCTGTGGAAAAAGTTGCAGGCTGAGATGGATAAATTACCTGAGGCCAAACCTGAAGAGGGGAAGCTTTGGAGAGGATGAAGAGGATTTGATCATTAGGCTTCATGCACTTCTTGGAAATCGGTAGTTAATGAGATGAATGTTTGCTATATGCCATATGCTTTTTTAATTTACTCTTCAGTACGTAATAGTAAACCCGTCTCCATTACATGGCAGTTAACACCTTCTTTCAAAAGCCAAAAGGATAATACGCGAGAATATAGCACACAGAAGGACGCCATCATCCGTAGTTGGATACCAACATCAGTCGTTTTAAGTTGTACACACTCACACGTTTTTGCACACACTCAATTATGGTATCAAATGAAGAATCAACACACTCACTTATAGTATCAAATGAAGATACTATAAGTGAGTGTGTATGAGTGTCACAATGCATGATTCTTCATTTGATACTATAAGTGAGTTCCAAGAAGTGAGGGAGGGAAACGCTGTATTTTTGTACTTAATTATTTGGCTTAACAACGGAAATATTCTAAAACGAACTACAGATAACATTATTTATTTGTACGGATTTTGAGTGATCAAAAGCAATATAGTACAATGAATTAGGAGTCACAGTAGGCTATTAGAAATACAAAAAGCATAATTGAAAAAAAAAAACTCCGCTCTTCTTGTCCTAATCCTAACCATTTTGTTTTTGTTCAACTTCTCTATTCTGAATCTATAACTTATGGTTGGAATTGTTAACGAAAAAGGTAAGGTCTTGTATTGGTTTAGGTGGTCCTTGATAGCCGGAAGATTGCCAGGACGCACAGACAATGAGGTGAAGAATTACTGGAATTCTCATATAAAGAAAAAGCTTTCACAGAAGGGCATCGATGCTAATAAACCAACTCATCTTCGTAGAGGCACTAAATTTGACGCCGGAGAGTCGACTAGGTCACAAAACCAGGAAGTTTATCCCACCAACCTCTATAACTTTGATTCTGCTAGTGGCAATGGGCAGAACATGAACAGTTTGTTTGACTTAAATCTTGACCTAACACTAAGCACTCCTTCAGTTAATCACGACGCAAGCAAGCAAGGAAATGGTGAGAGAAGCCGTGAAAACTAATGCATGCTAGCTGCAAGCCCTCAAGTGCTTCTTCTTGTAGGTATACTTATACGTACTGAGGAATATTACGTGTAAGTCGTGTCCTATATATACATGTAAACTCCTATAACAAGATAGCTTGTGCATTAGCTTTGGGTTCCTAGCTTCGTATATAGAGAACCCAATAGTTTGGTAGTTATATCCTCTCAAGAAGAAGCAAAATTAGTTACAACTTCCAATGTTTTCCAAGAAAACTGGGGCCGGGAGGAATGATTATTTTTAATTCTCTCTAGCCTACCAAACGTACTTATATTTGATTAAAGTAATGTAAATTTGAAATCCTTGTTTGTCATATAGCTTGAAAAGCAATTAATTAAGGGCTAATTATTATTGTTATCAATGAATTACTTGAACCATACATAAGCTTATTGATTTATAATTGAAACAAAATGAATATTTAAAAATTAATTTTAAAAATCAATCTCTTTATAATTTTTAATTAAGTTTGTTTGCATTTATTAATATCATCACATTATATTTATATAATTGGTGCATATCACATTCTGATTCAATTTATTTTGGATTATTATTATCATCAAACTAAATTGTTGTGATGTGCTATCTACTACGTGTATCTATTTTATAATTTCAAAGACAATGTAAAACGTAAATAAATTATATCATGAAAACATTTTTAAATTACTAAACTTTTTAAAGGATCTGTTGATTTTTACTGTTATAATATTGTTCAACGTTCTCAATCCAAATTATGAGCTCTCAATCCTTTTCTTTTCCCCCTAAACGTTCAAAATCGTTGAGTTCGTAGACAAAATTAAACTAAATGATAGAAGAGCACTTGTTTTTTGACGGCAGTGTCTCCTCCATCATGATCGTCTAACACTAAGGAAACTAAATGATAGAAGAACACTTGTATTTTGACTGCAGTGTCTCCTTCGTCATAATCTACACTAAGGAAGTGGAATGAGTCACCACAATGGTGCTGTTAGAATCAAAAGATTAAGGAAAGACATTGAATTACTTTTGAAGTAACTTTAGCTTGTACAATACATCGAATTTGGTTTAAGAAAACAAAAGAACGTTCAGGTCTAGAGCAACTGATTGAAGCGGAATTTTGCTCTCTACCGCTCAGTTCATAAGAGAGCAAATGTTGGCACATTAGCTTCAGCAGATTTGTAGTGTAGCATTAGTGGAAAAGTTGAGACTTGGATAAGGGATGGGGTTTGAAGTTGACTAGAGAAAAATATTCTTTGGTCTGTCTAAAACCTTCTCTGGATGTGTAATCTATAATCTATGAACAATGCAAAAAGGATATATATAAACGTACTCAACCTCAATTAGTTATAGACTAGTTAAGGGATAGTGTTTTAATGTAGTCTAATACTTATAGGCTGGTGCATTGTATTTTACACTGCATTGTACTATTTCCATTACTTTATTAATACATTTATATTTTTAACTTTTTTAAAAAACTAAACGAAAGAAGGATCATAACATTAGCAAAGGTAACTAGGTAAGACATAAGCATATATTAGCAATCATCTCTCGTATACATCGTAAGAACACATTAAACATTTTTATATCTAACTCTGAAAATGTAAAATAAATTTATGTTGAAATTAAAAATTTCGTATTATAATGTTCAATATTTTCTCACTATTAAAAATATCATTTATCTAATAACTCTTCATTCAATTACATAATTGATTCTAAAATGTTTTCTTAATTAATTAAAAATGCTATTTCCAAAATTGATGTTATAATCACAATACAATACAACAACTAGATAATTACAATGACCAAAATAATTATGCTAAAATTTATTATACAAAATTGGTTTTATTTAGTTAACATTGTTAAAATTTTAAAATTTGAACCATTATTTTTATTATGATAGGGATAAATTAATAAAAATAATCAATTTTATTTCTATAACTAACTTTTTCATGATTAAAAAAAATATTTTTATGTTGTTAAAATTGTAAAATAAAAACATATCAAGTTAATTATACTAGAACCTTATGTGGTTAAAACCTTTGTCATTTAATCCCTGATAATTTAAAGCTACCATTTCCCTTATACTTTTTTTTTTTTATCACCTACAACCCCTATCATTATTCCTTGTTTAAAACCTAAAAGGGAATGCCGAAACAACAACATTTGCCTGTTTAGGTACAACAGCTAACTTGGATACACATGACGAATAGTGAAAACTCCTCTTCCTCCCTTCTCTTTCCGAAGGTTTTGTGAAAACTGCTCTGAGCTTTGGTCGTACGTTTGGTCGTTAAGAAGTTGGCTCAACTATGCTAGTTGTAACATTGAGAAAATCATCACAATTTCTCTATATTACTATCGATCTTTAAACTTAAAGAAATGGTGTACGTGTGGACTAGGTTTAAAGAGGAGAATATTCTTAAGTAAATGTGCTCAAATGTCAATGAGAGTTACTTTGACTGTAGTTTTACTATTATTTTAATGACTATTCAACATTTCCACTTTTTAGCTCTTCGAGTGTAAGCTATCAACTATTTATTTTTGTTCTTTTCATTTATTTCTCTTAAAAATTATATTGAAATGTAAAGTAGGAGATTGTGCTCCTATTTTAGACTGGATAAAAAGTGATATGTAACTTGAAGGGAAAAATGTTATTTTCGGTCATAAGTATGCTTTGACATCATTTGGTCACTTATCCCTTTGTTACTCCACTTTGAAGGCAATGGAGGAAGCTACAGGCTTCCAAAAGGTGACTTCTAATTACTTGAAAGGCCTTTTAGTTGTACATAAATTGATTGACATCTATTCTTCATATTTGTTTAAGCTTAGCTTAGTCATTAAAGTTTGTGAGGAAGAAAGTGACATTACTTTCTTAGTAGCAGTAGTTATATGCTTTACTATTCTTTCTAAACTTTCTGTAAACTTAATTTGTAAGTATTAGTGCAACAATAAAAATTCCTAAAATTTATTATTTTTTCTTTGCATATGTAGAATTTTAGTTTATGTATATGTTTTTAATGATTTCTTTGTATTCAGTGACATTAGAACATAATGCATTTGGATTCCTTACAAAAAGGGATTGCATTGTCTCTTATTTCCTACTTTTGATTTTTAGTTTTGGTTTAAGATTTGGGCTATTAGTGTTTTTTTGGGATCTGATTTCATATTGTTCACTTTTTTTTTTCCACCGGAATTGGGTTAAGGAAAATCATATGGAGCTTTTTAATATTCTTGCTTTTGTTATTCTCTTTACTAGAAAAGATACTCATTGAGATTATTTTATGTTCAGGTTGATTATGTTTTTTCTCAAATATGACTACTGGTTTATTACTTGGTGAGAGTTAAATTGCAAATATTTTTCTATTTTTTAGTTTTTTACTTGACATCTAAATTATTCATCAATACCTAAAGTTAGCGGTCATATGCTTTTTTAACCATTGTTGAGATTTACCAAGAAAGAAGAATATAGTCTTATGGAGAGATTGCAAAATGCTTCTGTATATTTGCTAGCTCATTGCTTGATTTCATTAAAGTATGATCAGTATTAGAGCCTCTTGAATAATTGAGAAGCTTGAGTTATTTTATGATACACTTCAGTTTTTAAACACAAGCAAATTGTTTATTACCCTTATGTATATAATCACTTCCTTTTCTGCAAGCATCCATAAAACCAAGCTTATTAACCAAAAAGTTATTGAATCTAAAAGGAAAAAAATGGTAGACTTTTGAAATAGCTCTTCGATTATGATTGGAGTATGGTTCGAGAATAATGGATCTTTGAAATTTGCAATGTTGTTAAGGAATTAAACTAACCAACTAGCATTAACAAGAGCTCTATCTAATTTCTTCTTTATGAACTAGGTAGAGCTTTTTTTGTTGGACTAGGAGAACTAATGTCCAATCTGCTTCAGATTAGTAACTTCTAGTTGCTCGACACATTCTTTGAGATCATCAGAAAAGTTTTGAAGTTTTTGATTACCTTGAGCTTCTGATCTGTGTATTGTTGAATTGAAATCACCATATAATAACCAAGGTGCATCAATGTTTCTGCTAAAATTGATTAGGTTATTCCATAAATCCTTCCTCTAAAAACTAAAGTTACTAGCATATGTTAAGGAGATGAATATATATTTTCTCTTGCAAGAAATGTGGTTTGAAATGCATGACCTAATCTGTTGTGTTGACGAAATCCACATGAGTAGCTTCCACCTTATAACAGATAATAATTCTCCCATAGTTATGGTGAGAATGGTTAGAGAGCATTTTCCAATAAGACCCTAAAATATTTAGTTTACAAAAATTTTCGAACTTTATTTTTATTTCAAGTAATCTTACGATTATAGGCTTTTCCTTTAAGACAAAATCCCTTAAAGCAACTTGCCTAATAGGGTAATTTAATCCTCTAACATTCCAAACTATTATTGACATATTAATACTTACTTTTGGAGCCTTTACCCCTATTTTTTGAGATCTTTTTCTTTCCATTGTAGTGAATTGTTCTTTGGTTTCTTCATAACTGGTTTCTATATGATTCAAAATTATGAGTTTAGGAGGAGGGGTGTTATCACAATTTGGGGCTACAATACTAATATGACTTGGCATTGGCATTAACTAAGGAAAGTTGGTGGTGATAAAACAGTAATATATCAACAAGAACTGAGGACATATCACTTGTAGAAAATATAAAATATTAGACAAAATTTTAAAACATTTAAAATGCCATTCATTAGATAACTTGTCATGTTTCACTCTCAATATTCAATGATGGTAAGCTTTCTCTTCTATTCTTCAGGAATCATATTATGTATATAAATGATAACATCTTTAGTCTTTCATGAAGGGTAAAATGCATATGTTTTGCCAGGAAAGTATAGTAGTCAATGGAACTTATGATAAGGTTAAGACATCAATTCAATACACTATAACAAAGAGGAAAGTAACCAATAATCAAGTTAAAAGATCTAATTTCAACAAGGTAAATAACATAAAAGGGAGTTGGACTAGCTAAAAAGATAAGAAATAAAGCCAAATTGAAAACTTTTGGACCTAAAGGTAGACCACCTAGTTTGTTTAATTAATATTTGGTTTTTGTATATAGCATAAAGTCAACGTATTCAGTGTACAAGGCTCCCTATTTTGCAGGAGTCTGGGGAGGATCATAATGTACGTAACCTTCCGTTTGTATTTTTATAATGAAGCTATTTTCGTGACTTGAACCTGTGACTTTATTGTCACAAAAGAGCAACTTTACCAATAGCATATGATCCCATATTCAATGTGTTTATAACCTTATAGATAGTCCTATGTATAATGTCTTTTGTATTTTTGACCTTACGGACAACCTTATTTATAGTGTCTTTTATATTTATAACCTTATGTGTAAAATTTCTTTTATATATATGATCATATTGCAGCATATGAAATGTCTTATATTTAGGCAATATCATTAATATTATAGTATAATGTTTCTTTTTTTTGTGCAATATGTTGTTAGATCCATTTGCAATGTTGCTTTAGTTTGGAATAAATTTTTTGAATCTATATTTGAAATTTTGCAATTATATGCTTTTACTAAATTTGAATAACCAATTACACATAACACAAATGATCATTACACTATTATATACATATTCAAAAAATAATTGGTTCATTTTCATTAATTTGAAATAAGGTCCATACAATTACTATCTATTACAACTACTTATATAAATAATCCACACATCTTCATTTTCATTACCTATATATATATTCAAATGCTTGCACTAGGTATGATCCAAGACAAGATCATCAATCCTCTTACCCAAATAAGGTTACTATCATGTCCTTTATGTTCATTGCAAACCATTAACATATTCTTTTCCCTTAATTCATTTATGACATCTACACTTTCTAGAGTGTATCTTTTTTTATAACAATAAACAAAATTTAACATTATTTTCACTGTCATAAATAACAAAATAGTTGTCAGTTTACTAAAAATGCTCTTTTATTAAAATTAATTGACCTATGTATATAGTTTACCTTATACATTCATAAAAGATTCTAGTCCACATTTATGATATTTATGGATACACTGCTGCTGTTGGATCCCGTTACCGAGACCCAACCTCTTAACAAAATCGATAACGAAAATCGATTCCTTTACTTGCTCTGATAC
>JAOSBL010030769.1:0-35612 GCA_027568915.1 Erythroxylum roraimae | reverse complement strand
CATATCATGTATGAACATAGAAATGCATCTCTAACTCTCATTAATCACTCACATTTACCATTCTGACCTTCCCATTAATAATAGGATGTTACATTTAACTTTATGTTCGGGTTTTTAAAAAATTGGTTATGAATCTTAAAATTTAGATAGAAAGTTTAATAAATATCTTATTTATTTTTAATTTATGTCTTTTTAGTAATTAGAAACAAGGGTTACATCAATATTAAAACCATATTAAATTTGAAATTAGATTTTTTAAATTCTATTAATACTAGTTAATATTAAATGGTCTTTTGAGTAATTTTTTAAAATTACAAAATTAGGTCCTATTTTCACTTCTTCCCACCGGGCCAATTTAGAGAAATGCAAGAACTATGGGACTGTTTTGTGAATATCAAACAGACAGGGACACCTTTTCAGGAAGGGCAGGAGAGCAAAAAAGACATAAACTAGAAAGAATATATAACCATTTTCGAAGAGAGAACACGCTTCTTTTCTCTCCTCTCTTCATATTTCTCTGTCTCTGTTTCTGTCCCTGTCTCTGTCTCTCTCTGGGGATACTCTTCTGAAGTAACAGAGAGAAGCCGATCATGGGTTGCTTTCTCTGTTCTGGAAAGTCAAGAAAGAACCAAAAGAAACCCCAGAAGAACAACAACAACAAGTCTGATGATCAGATCCCATCATCTTCGGGTACTTTTAAGTAGACGATACTTCAAAGTTTGTTTCTTTTTTTTTTTCCCTCCCTCTGCTGTATTGGTTCATGTATCGTTTTAAAGTTATTTCATGTAAAGTTGATGAATTTCATGAGAACTGGGTCACATTCATCAAAGTTTGAAGCTTTCTTTTCGAGGGTATTGAAGTATGTGTTGATCTGGATTGGACACGGGGATTATTGTTGGTGAAGCTAATTTAATCACAGTTTTGCGCTAATGTGGTTCAGTTCCAAGGTCATTTTTTGGCCTGAAGGTGATGAATTTCGATCGTAGTCATTTCTATCCCTTTTGAAGCTCTGGGATCTTTTAAAATTTCTCGGATAGATTCCCAATCTTTGGGAATCAATTACATATTAACGATGTAGATTCAGTGACAATTTATCTGAATAGTTCTGTTTGTATATATAATTTTTTGTCGGGGAAAGGTACTATCAGTCAAAAACGCGGCTTGCACTAGGCATGTGGCCTAATTGTCAGCAGACTTATACATGCAATCATTCTACCTCATGAAGTTGGTTCACAAAATGTGTCTTTTTTTTATTTACGGTTGTTGAGTATTACTAAGATTGTGATTATTTTGGCGAAACCCTCCAAGTGTTCATCAGTGTTTCATTTCAACGGTAATCCGGCATTGTGGGATATCTTGTTACACTAAGTTCAAAGTTGGCCCGTTGTTATTTTTTTCTTAAATGATCGATTGAAATTCTAAAGGTACATGTGTGCTAATTTGTCATGAAAGAGTGTTTCATATCATTTTATTGTCGAGTATTCATGGTCGTTCTAAGTTTTGGGAAGCAGGCAATGCTGGTTAGAGCGATAGAGTTAGGTATGCAAGGGGAATAATCCGGTTGGTCGTTCCTAGATGATCGTTTTATCTTCTGGTTCTTGTTGTGTTTCTCAAATTTGGATGACAAGATTTTTTAGACGACCTGGTTCAGAACTGTTTTTAGTTCAACTGATGTGATAGTGAGTACTATTTGTTGTGTTTCAAATTATTGGTGGGTTGATTGTAATGCATATTGTTGTTCTATTGTTTTATGCAGAGAAGGTGAAGGTAAACTTGACCTTGGATATTAAGAAGGATATTCCTAAGGAGGGAGGCACTGATCATATTGCTGCGTATACATTTACGTTCCGTGAATTGGCTGCTGCAACAAAGAACTTCAGGGCAGATTGTCTTTTGGGTGAAGGAGGTTTTGGCCGAGTATATAAAGGGAGATTGGAGAGTAACAATAAGGTTTGTTGAACTAGTTGGATTCGGCTTTTTGAATGAAGATTTACAAAAGGACAATTCCTTGTATCTAATCATTGTTTGTAGATGTAGATCAAATCGTTCCCTGGAAACTTTATCTCCTTGATTACCTTATGATGCTCATATCCAAGAGAAGAACTGATTGATCGTGAAAAGATAATAATGAAACTTGTCAGCTCAAAGGATCAAGAGGAACATTTGAGTAATTGATTCTAATTTCAAGATATTGTGAATCCATCTGACCCAAAACTTGATTATTGCTTCAAATTTTAAACTGAACACCTTTTTATCTTTGGCATTGTAACTATTAGTTCAGCACAAAATGTAATGCTCCAAATGACCTGAATATTTCTTTGATACGTTGTAGGTTGTTGCTATTAAGCAACTTGATCGCAATGGGCTACAGGGGAACAGGGAATTCCTTGTTGAAGTATTGATGTTGAGCCTCCTTCACCATCCAAATCTTGTTAACTTGATAGGGTACTGTGCTGATGGAGACCAAAGACTTTTGGTTTATGAATACATGCCATTAGGATCTCTGGAAGATCATCTACATGGTAAGTTCTCAAATAGTTGATTTATAGTTGTTAGGCTTCAGAAGTTTGATACTCTCTTTAAGATGGTAAAAATATTAATTAATGAGTCAAAGAAGGGAGGTTTTGTTAGATAAATTACAAATTAGAAGGAAGTGCTATGAGAATACATGTGTTTTGTTCTTATCTTGAGTGCAGTTAGAGAAGCGTACAGATATTCCATATTCATTTGAATGTAATATTTCATTCCAATCACTTTGCTAACTGTTCACAAGTCATTGCGTCTTGGACCCCATTTTATTGATCGCTTTGAGCATCTTTATACTCATTTAAGGTTAATGTATTTTGACATACATCAGTAATTTACTTCTATTGCATTTATATTTTAGATCTGCCACCTGATAGAAAACGACTTGACTGGACTACGAGAATGAAAATAGCTGCCGGTGCTGCTAAGGGCTTGGAGTATTTGCATGACAAAGCTAACCCACCTGTGATATATCGTGATTTGAAATGCTCAAACATTTTGCTTGATGAAAATTATCATCCAAAGCTATCTGATTTTGGGTTGGCAAAATTGGGTCCCGTTGGAGACAAGACTCATGTTTCCACTAGAGTGATGGGAACCTATGGATATTGTGCTCCTGAATATGCAATGACGGGTCAGCTTACGCTAAAATCAGATGTATACAGTTTCGGTGTTGTACTCCTTGAAATCATTACCGGGAGGAAAGCTATTGACAATTCCAGAGGCGGCGGGGAGCATAATCTGGTTGCATGGGTAAGACACTTGTGGCCTTTTGTAAACTTCAGTTCCATCTTATCATTGCAGTATTCGGTCTGAAATATCATTGCAGTAGTCAGTTTGAAGTAGCTTCTCACTTCTGTGAAAGTATGTTTTCTTTATTGGCATGGCATGAACTACTTCTGATCTGTTATATGCTCTTGGATATTATAACCACCTTTTAAGACCAGCAATGGTTAATTTGACTTTTGTTTGATATGGTATATTTGGACCTGAAATTGATGAAACAACAAATTCCTTAATTCACCATTATTTTACGATCAAACCATGTCTGAAGAACTACTTCTAGATAGTGCTAAGATAAAGAAAGGACAAACCTATACCCCGTAAAGAGGAAAGACAACTAGGTGACTATCTTTGGAAATCAGATTAAGTCTGCGGTGAACTTCATTTTTGGAACTTCTTCGGACTTACAATGTGAATACTCTTGAAATTAAAGTAGCATTAGGTAGCATACTGAGGTTATGAACTTGTGATAAGTATTATACTCATTTAATTGAGGGAGTTTTCTCATCTTATAATTAATTGATTCGGCATGGACAAACTTGCAATTAAGTGCTTCTTCTTCTCTTGTTCCTTTGGTTTAAGAGCTGAGTTTCCTCAAGGTTTAATAGTCTGGGTCTTTACTGGGTGAGAGTTGTAGTTGATCCTTGAGATTTCTTCCGACTTCTTGCCTCAGGCTTATGTGCCCATTTATCAGTTGCTGGTATATTGTTTCAAGACGTTGCTTTATGCGCTCCAACCTAAGTTCTACTAAAATATTTATTGATCTGGATAGTTTTGCTTTTGAATCTTGATCTAATGTCGTTCCTGTGATGCAGGCACGGCCTTTATTCAAAGATCGACGGAAATTCGCCCAAATGGCCGATCCACTTCTCCAAGGTCAATATCCTGTGAGGGGTTTGTACCAAGCTCTTGCAGTTGCTGCAATGTGTGTTCAAGAACAGCCTAACATGCGGCCCCTCATAGCTGATGTAGTTACAGCTCTTACTTATCTTGCTTCTCAAAAGTACGATCCCGAGACTCAGTCAGTACACAGCTTCCGCACAGGCTCGTCTACTCCTAGAACTAGAAGGGAACCGTGAAGTTGATAGGAGAATTTTAGAATGCACCGATGTTTAGGGAATCATACCATCCTCAGGAGCCAATTGACATGATTGCAAGCTTTGTAAGTACAGGTTTATATATCTACAATGAGGTCACTGAACAGGATTCAATTTCAACAGGTGCAGCTAGCTAGAATGTGATTCCTATTGCTGCAATACACGATTTTATCTTTTCCATAAACCCTTTTTTTTATTTAGTTTATTTCTTACAATTTTGTGCAAGTATCTTTTTTGGTTATTTTTGTTTTACTATAGTGATCTCCCTCCCTCCACCCAAAACTGTGCCCTTTCTTTGTACAAGCTCTTTTGTACAATGGCTCTGTATCTAAATAGAAATTGGTCTACCCTTGAAGAGATTCACTTTACCACATTCTTAATACCAGATCATATAGCTATCTTTTGTATAAAATTGGAATGATACAAAGAAGTTTAGACACTCATGAATCGAGAAGAACTACGGGGTTAAACAAAAGTTCGACATCCGATAAAATTGAAACGATGCGAAAAAAATTACACTTACAAATTGCGAAAAACTTCAGGGTTCAAACTTTCTTCCAATCGGAATAAACTTCATTTTGTTTCTGTCATTCACATTGAAAATATGAAGAAATATTCACAGAAGAAGCAATATTGAGTCAAAGATTATACAATTGTTTCGTGAAGGATTTCATGTTTCTTTTTTACATACTATTAAGCTATAAAGAGACTTACTATTGCTACTGAACAGTGAACAGACAATAAATGGAAATAGCTCTACAAGGGACATGTTAAATAAAAAGATGACCAAAGAAGAAAAGTGATCTACACTCTGAAAGGTTCGGCAAAAAATTATCTACTAGCCTGACAACTTAAGATATTTTAGTTGTACCGAACCTAAAATACTCTACTCGTTTTCCTTAACTGAATGACCATTTGTCTCCTTCTGTTCATTGCTTGGACTTTGCTCCTCAGTGAACGACTTGCCATTTGCTGCCTCATCAACATTAGCAGGTTTCCCCTGTTTTGTCCATTTTGGTTAAACAACATCCAAACTGACTTACTCTTAGAGTGTGAAATTAATATCGACGTAAATACATAAAAGACAAACCTTGTTTCGGTCACGCCATCCAAGTCCGAAAGGTCGAGCTAATAAACCAACCTTTCTTGGAGGTATGTCTTGAATAGCCTCTTGATTTGCTTTATGTGCTTGCCCAGGAGTTCTGAAAAATTTTAGATTCATCTCTAAGCAACTATGTGATCCAATTGGGTAACTTACGAGCACTCCAAATAGACAAGTGAATTTCTTGGCCTTGTTTTCTATCGTGTTTAATTTCCAGAAATTGATGGATGTAATGTGCACATTACCTTAATCGAAATGGAAATTCAGAAGCATGAGCAAAACCAGGATATTTTATTTAATATCATAAAATCCAAATACTATCCAATACAATTCAACAACCGTAGTATAATTAACAAGTTAAGAAACTGAAGCTGCAAACATTTTACTCTGAAAGGAAGTTGACTACTTACCTTGGAGAATGTTGTGTCTTTAGTTGACCAGATTGGTATTGCAGGGTCGCCTCCAACATAGACTCTGCCATAACCACACGCTTCTCCATTTGAGCAAGGGATGCCATGGCCTCTTCATACTTCTCCTGTAGATATGTAACAGTTGTAGTAGTTGATGATCATCAAAGAAGCAATTAAACTGTAAGTTAGAAAGTTCAGACGCCCTCTCGCAGAAAGGAAGCATCACTAATATAATCACTGTCTAATAAATATCAGAATTCAGTAATAGTGCAACAAAATTAGTTTTCCAGGCTCATCATGCAAATTATCTTAAGAATCACTGAAAACTATGACTCATACAAGTCTAGCAAAATATTCAACAAAAACAACTGAAAAATACAAACCTGAAGCACTTGAGCTGCATATCTTTGGGCTGCCGCATCTTGTTCAGCATATCTGCGTGCGTCTTCTGTTAGTCTTTGCTCTTGCTCCACCCGCATTAAGACCTGCATGGTTCTCAGCAGCGGGAACAAAATTATAAGTCAAATATGAGAGAAGAACCAATGGCTTTGCGTGCGATAAGCGCCATAAGCAAATATGAAACAAGCATGAACCTGGAGCATTGCATTTTCTTGTTCCTGCTTATCAGCAAGGGCCCTTTGCAGCTGGGAAACCTCACGCTCCAACTCTTCAACCTAGAGATCATAAGCAAATATTCAGAATGCAAAGCATTTGAATCAGGATTAGGCATTGGCACATCAGGATGAAGAGAATCTGAGATAAAGAACAGTTCAAAGAACAAAATCACTACCCATTTCGGTTCAACTAAAAATTACAATTTCATTTCAAAAACCCAAGACCATGTCAGTGAAAATCCTAAACTCACAGAAAACTGATCATCGAACATATCTTATAGCAGCTTTTATCATTTTCCAGTGGCGTTGGATGGAAGACCTTGTGCATCTAGACGAAATTCAACGTGAGACTTTTTTTTAATTCTGAAGGACTTCTTATTCTGATATTTCTTCATGAAAACAGATTTGCTCTCGCAAACCCCCTCCCCCAAAAACCCATATGTTCTCAAGTTATTTATCTCTTATGTATTAGTTGTTTTAGCAATATGAAGCCCCAAAAATTCGTATAAAAAGATTTTCCAAATAAGAATGAAAAAAAAAGTTTATGTATACCCTAGCACTCAATTGCCGTCGGTTGTCCTGCTTGACCATCTCCATCAAAGCTGTCTCCAACTCCTCAGCTCTGATAAAGAATTGATACAAGGTAAATATGAGATAATCTTTCAAAGAAAATAATTTCACAAACCAATAGCATCATATGATAGAGATGAAGTATGAAGCAAAAAATAAAGAATGCTGCCTACAGAAACATAAACCACAGCACAAAAGTTCCAGTTACGTTTCAATACAACCTGCCACCTATATAGACAATATCTGCTACTCTATTCATTTACATTCACAATTTAAGTGTGATCCTTGCTCAATATCTAGCCCTGCTCCATTTCTGGGGAAGTGATCAAAAAGATGTTCCATCTAAGGCCAAAGCATTGCACCTGAAAAGTTGTGAATATTGCATCCTAATAATTGAACTTGTCAAAAACTTCATTTCGTTATTGCCTAAAAAGAACAAATTACAATATGTAGAAGACTACCAAAATTCGCTGAATTCACTGGTCATACAAAGACTAGAATAAAGCTGCAGTTTCATGTCTACTTGTATGTCTTGTTCCCTTGCTTGTACCTTAACCATGCCACAATCCCTTTCTACATTAAATTTATATCCTCTATTCCACCATTTTAGCTATTCTACGCCATTCTTCAGTTGAGAAGAAAAATAACCATGCTCCATCATACATATTGCTACAGAACAAACTATCAGTTTGATAATAAAGGACAAAAAGTCAAATGTGTAAAATGACGACAAGCCACTTAACAGAGACAAAAATACTAAATCAATGAAGAGCACAATAGTGGAAGTCTGATCCAAAGGAGACTATCTCCAAGCAACAGTGCAACAATGCAAATCCACATGACACTTACACTTCAGGGCACAGAACAAACACAACCATGAAATGATTTGAAGCATGTAGTAAATGTAGGCTTGTAAGGTTGCAAAGACACATCACAATAGAAATCCTGACCTCAGAACAGCAGATCTTTTCTCCTCTAGCAACTTGCACAGTTCAACCTTTAGCCATACAACCTGTAACATCATTTATATGAGAAAATCAAAACACTCAAACATGTACAATCATAGTCCCCAATCCCCTACACCCTCCTGAAAAATAAAAAATATAACCACTAACAGGAGAACAGCATGCAAACACTGAAAGTCTAGGGATTGCAGTTTACAGTAAAAAGTTAACAATGCATTAACGCCTAAAATTCATGAAAGATAATGCTTAAGAGGGGATGTGGTCCACCTGATCTTGGAGATCTGGAGTAGTATCTACCTCCCCATCACCAGTCAAGCTAATGACAACATCATCTGCATTAGTAGATCCAGACTCTGAGCGAGAGAAATCACCACTTCTATGCTTATCTATCAGAATTGACTTCGGGTCATGTTTGAAATTATATAGCTTTGATGCCAAACCATGGGAATCCCTCCAAGCCTGAAGCCCCTTTGTCCTTTCCTCAACTGCAGTCATAACAGCTGGCCGATGCTTATTTCTCAGTTCTCGCAGCCTAGTTTCATTCACATTTTGGTAACCCATGCAAGCTGTTAAAACTAGTTGACTGCTATCAAATGTTGAACCAGCCAGTGACTGTAGCAGAGTTACTGCATCACCAGCATCCTTAGTAGTAACCAATGCCGGGCCTACAAAAAACTGAAACTAAATCAAGTTTCGCAAAGAAAAAAGGGCAACAGAAACTTAAATAAATATGACATCCATTGATTTTAGAAAAAAACTCAGTATTGTTCACCCAGTACCATATAACTCCATTAAGGCAAGTGCTGTTCTGAAAAGCATGACACGATTTCCTTCATAGAGAAGCACATCCCACACTCGCAGAACTGAAGTAAGGAGGACAGCACCAGTTTATGTGTTAGCTTTCCTTGGAAATAATGGATCCAAATTAAGGAACTGATGTAAAATTAATGAATCTTAGCACGCAATGTTAAAACGTACTAAGTTGTGTAAGTCATGCATTAAAACAAAAAACCTGACCGCTTTCCCAAGGAAGCATGTTCATGAAGATGGAAAGGAACCATGGCCCAGCCACCCATGCCACTTGCACTCCCAGGTAATCCAAATGATTCACTGACATAGAATTGATGTTGACATATGAAATCCAATTTCTTGCTAATTTAAAGAACTTGAAAGATATAAGAAATCATATGAATACTTATACCAACCTAATTTAGGGAACCTTTCACGCACCAACTCTTCAAAAACAAGTTGGTCAACCTGAAAAGGAGAAACAAATCATTCAGAATATCTATTTGTAAATGTCAAGTGATATTCTGTGATTTTTCTTTTGTTGTGAGAAACAAAAAATGACGGTAAAAACAATGGCATTGAGAAACTAGAACTTTGGTAAACATTACCTGAGACTCTATCATTTCCTCTGAGTAATACCCATCAAAATAGTCATCAATAATGCCCATCAGTGCCCTGAGAATTCAAGCTAAATTTAGTAAAAAATAGCACTATTTTGGCTATGAAGATATAATGGTAAATAACTTTCTTAAATGAATTGTGCCAACTAAGTTTCTAAGCATACCAAAAGGCATTTTCTTCTGGCATCAAAAGCAGTAACAGGGCCGCAAAGAAATTCATGGCCTATATAATCATTAATGTGAAGTAAGTTAGCTATTTGAAGTGAGGAAAATATTCAATTGACTGCAATTAGCATTATAGGCTCAAGTACCTGGCAATAGCCAACTGAGGGGTTATGTCGAGCGTATGCCGTAAGTAAGCGCCTCAAGGCATCTCTACCATCATCATCCAAAGCAGGATGCCCAGGGAATGTTCGAGGCAAATCCTGCATTAACACCACTAGCAGTATGAGAAATTTCGCAATGACAATGACGAAAGGAGGAAACAAGGATTATCATCCAGATAGAGAAGTCATTGCAATGACCTTCTCAATTTGTCCCTTCCATTTCTCAGATGCATACAAGTGATCCATGGTCGAATCCTTAGCATGATTGTCCAACTCTTTATCAACATGATTAGTATTAAGTTCTGCCTTAAGCAGATCCTGATAATACTTCTCCACTCGACGAGCCCTTACACCCACAAATGCTTGCCATAGCTAAAATTGTTATCAGAAATTAGTACAGAAATCAGTAAACGAGTTGAAAAGAAATAAGGGTCCAGTATACCTCTCCCCTAAGTGCCATTGGAACACCCCCGCGAACAAGGACCTCTAACTCTTCTTTCCAGGGAAACAAAGATTCTAGAGTGGTTGCATCAGCAGTTGTAGTAGCCATAATAGAGACACTAACGTTGTCAGTCGAAGGGGAATCTTGAATTAGATCCGACCTTTCAACATCATAAAACTCATCTTCAGAATCCTCCTCAGCTGATCCTTTTAGCATCTTGGCATCCTCTGTAGGAGACACAACTGTTCTAGGGTCCTTGTCCTCCCTTGATTGATTGACTTTCTTCTTCACACGGCTACTCATCATATCTTCAATTACACGTAGTGATGGTCTAATCACTGTCCATATTTGGATCTTATGGTTTTTTCTATTCTCAGCTGCTTGTTTCTCTTCCTTTTCAATGACATTTTCAGGTGAAGTATCAGAGCCAGGTTTTTCACTACTTACATTATCTCCTTCAACATCAGTCTCTACACTCTCAATCTTCTCTTGGGTACTCAGTCCTTTGCTTCCTTCTTCTCTATATGATCCATCCACTGCCAATTTAATGGATCCTGCTTCTCGTTCCAAGAAACTCGTCCATCTATCTGATCTTTCCTCTTCTTCCTCCTAAACATGTGAGGATATGAGAAAAAGAAAAGGGGCAATTTTATCTTCCTTTATCTATCCTTTGTTTAAATTTCGTTTTCCTTTTTCTATAGATATGGTATGTGGATAAACAGATGAACAATAACAAAAAGTATTCTAACCTTTAAATCATACAATCTCAGTCACCTAAGGAGTGAATACAACAATAAACTATATGCAAACTTTAACATATTTTAACCTTTTACATCATACAATTTCAATCGTTCAAGGAGTAAATACAACAAGAAATTATATGCAAACTTTCATTCTTTTGCTATCAAACTCAAACTGTAGAAACACCCCTAGGTATGTTAGTTCCTCTCCTTTTCTCTCAAAAACACTTCATGGTGAAAACGAAAAAGAAACAAAAAGTTTTCCACTGGCTAAACAACCAATCGGGTGCTAGAAATAAGTAGGAGTCTAAAAGGAAACCTTGTAGATATTAGCATATTCCCGGTATCTTTGTACATGTTGTGGTCTCACTGCAAATCCATAAGCATCCCTGTCCATATGAACATTTACTAACGCATTATTTCAAAATCTTCTATATCATACAATATAGATCCTCCATTGCAGTGATTCAACAAGCATAACACAAACATAATAAACAGTGCAACACTCATACACACTCACACAAAGAGAGAGAGAGTGAGAGACAAATCATTCTGCACTATATGCTAGCTTAGTTCTACATAAGCACGCAACCTATTAAAAAACACAAAAATGACACAAAAACTTCAACAAAAGAAGTTCAAAATCCGCACCACAACTAAAATGAGGCAAAGATTAACAGAAACGTACCTGCAATCTGCCTTCAACGATCCAGGACTCAAACTAGACAAGAGCATGTTCCACTCAAAATCTCAACTCTAATCTCCATGCTACTCGAATTTGTACACAATGTAACTCAATTTCACTATAGAACTACACCACATTTATGATCAAAACTCCTAAACTAGGCCTATTATCACACATTGTTCAAACTCCATCCAATTACAGACAACTTCAAATAAAGATCACAAATCGATCAAGCACTCAAACGCTACGAAGATCAACTCCACAAATCCAAATCTCCACTTATCGAAACGATCAACACTTCAAAAATGAACACCAGCAAAACAGAAACGATCGGACCGAAGAGGAAGAAGTGAAGAATCTAAAAAAAGGGACGCGTGGCGCGAGAAGGGATGAGAGAAGAAGAGTGAGCGCGTAACACTGACCTCTTGTGCTCGAAAGCGATGAGAGGGTTAATGGCCTTCATAGCTGGACGGATCTGATTGGTCTGTCAGCTTCTCCAAAGTCAGAGGCTCGGTTAGAGAGAGATCTTCGGGAAAATCAACTCTATCTCCTTAAAACTCTGCAACTGAATTTCAGTAACAAGAAAGGGAGAGGAGAGGAGAGGAGAGAGAGAGAGACACGAAGAGTGGCCAGTGTTTGGATGTTTGTGTACGTAAAAGATGAAAACGGTGTTTTTGTAACGTGGGCTCGAGATTTGAGGGAATTAATAGTTTATAAATTAATTGTATATGTAATTTTATAAATATTTAAAAAATAAGTTAGAAGACGAGATTAGGGTCATAAAATAAGGTTTGGTTATTTAACTGTATTTTTTGCATTTTTTAAATATGGATCAACCATTTTCTAATCTAATATTAATTATCTTATAAATATATTACAACACAATTAATATCCTCTTTATAAAAATAATTATTGTACCAACTTATTATAAATAAATATTTTTATTTGTTTCTTAATCAATTTCACTCTATCATTGGTCAAATTAAGGAATTAATATGCAATAACGAAATGTTACATGTTTAAAACAATTATTAAAAAATACAACCTATTCAGTCGATTAATCTTATAAACTTTAAACCGTCTATTTTTTTTTTATTTTTGACTTTTCAGGTTAAAAATTGATCAATTTATTAATTAATCAGTCATTTTTCGTAAATTAATAAATTTTTATAAACTAAAATAAATTAATTAATTTTTATTTAATATTTTTTTCAGTTAAACTTCAAATTCTTTGAAAGATAAGGATAATTTTCATCTATCGTATTTCAAATTCTTTAATTTTATTTAATTTTTATGCAGTTTTATAACGGCATTAATTAAACCTTTGATAGAACATATTGCCCATTTGATCAACTTAGATATCAAATATAAAAATTGACTATCACTTTATTGGAATAAAATTTAAATAATATTTATAAAAACACATTACTAATTTGGCAAATGATGATATCCCAAAATAATTTAGTTGGCATTTTTTATAAATCAAAATATGCTAACCAATGTTTTTCACTAATCCAACTTTTAACCTATTTGGAATTGTTAAATGGGCAATATATTCAAACTTAAGAATCTTTTTATACACTTCATTGCTATCATATCATCTTTCTTTGTTTTAAAATGTTTTGTTTTAAACATAAGTTCAGACTTGAAACTTTAAGTTCGAGCTCAAGTTTGATTAGACATTATTTTTTAGCTCGAGTTCGAGTTCGTTTTAAATATTAAAAACGACGTCGTTTTGTATAAAAAAATTTAAATTTTAAATTTCAAATCGAATAGAGTTGGTAAGTGCAATCACAAATTCAGTCCAAATTTTGAAATAAAAAAAATATAAACCGGAACTAAACTTCAAAATTTTTATACAAAACGACATAAAATTTCATTTATATACATTTCCGTTTACAATCTAATCAATCTTACCATACGTGGACCACAAAGACATTTCACTTTGACTTTGGGTTGCTCTCATTGTAAATTGCCCGAGCAAAGAGTTAAGATGGTGTCGGCAATGAAGTTGTATTATCTTTTTTAAAACAAATCTCAAACTTTGATCTTGATCAATCATGATGAACGATGGTGATTGCATCTTAGAAAAACCGGTGTGCAATACAATGAATATGATATCGACCCATCATATTCATTGCAGTCACTTCAGTGCAAAACATGCATAATTGGGTCCCAATCAAAGTAGATGTAGGTCCCCTTATCTAATTATTAGTATCATATCCTTTATAGAAAGTTTGGCCTTTTTAGTCACATTTCATGACTAGTTTGGCCTTTTTAGTCACATTTTATAAAGCTGAATTTTTTTAAATAAAGATGAATTTTGGGATATAATTGATATAAATCATAAATTATGAATTATAAGAATAAAGGATAAATATAAAATAATATATATATATATATATATAAATCAAGTAAATAATTTTATAAAAATAGATAATTTAACAATGAATCAATAATTCAAGATTTACATAATTAGATATTTAGTTAAGTTAAAAATTATATTTCTTAATATTAATTCATTCATAACGAAAGTTTTTATACAATATTTTTAAATACTTAAAATTTTTTGGAGTTTAAATGTTTTATTTTTTAAAGTTTCATATTAAAAATATATAATACGCTAGATCTTATTATTGATCAGGAATAAAAAATCTCATAAATATCTTTATACATTATAAATAATGACAACAATGACAAAACTTAATAAAAATCTTAGTGAGACACGAGGTTTAGAAAAGTTCAGTAATTTATAACCTTACCATTAATTAATAAAGAGGTTTTTTTTTTAAATAGACATTATAAATAATGAATTTTAAAATTGTTTAAGACTTAACGTTAACTAGGCGTTTGGTTTGAGCACGGGTTGGCTATAGATATGGGTATAATAGTAGAAGGAGATGAGGATGAGTATGAAAAAAAAAGATGTTTGATTTGTAACTTGGGTTTCTGTATTAATACCAACAATGTTGTTTGATTTGTTGCATTAATGTGAATGAAAGATAATACAATTTTCCTTTTTTTTAAGTGTTAAAACCATATACGAAAAAACAAATTAAATCACAAACAATTATAAGGAAAAAAGGAGCAGATTGGTTTTATGATTCTCGTTCAATCTATAACCATGTGCACTTTCACATCATCAAACCATATAACAGATTGGTTATTCTCTTGATTAAATCATAAAATGAGAATATATAAGAAAAAAAAGGGAACAAAGCCCTATTTACAATTAGATGAACTTAGGTTCTATCCAGTTCATTTAACATCAAATTAAAACGAGGGATTTCAGAAAATATACCTGGAGGTGCAAAACAAAAAATTCCTTCGTTGATGAGACGCGATAAGGCAGGATGAGAGATCGTAAGGAATTGAGAGGCGATAAGGAAGTAAAGAGGATGGTAGGGCAAAGGATGGGAATAAAAGTGTAAAAAATAAACGTGATAAAAACTTAAATTGAAATGAAAACTCAATACCCACCCTCTTATTAGGTTTAGTAGAGTCTTAAATTTAACGTGATAAATCTATTCCCCTAAAATTGAAAACTCCAAAGCAAACATTGTTTTTTACGATTATTCAATTTATTCGTTTCCAAACTCTTAAACCAAACGCCCCTAAGGATCCATTTTATATTAAATTTTGGTATTAGGTCAGTAATAAAAATTTTCTTAACATATCCTTTAAGTATTTATAATTGCAAGTTGAGACAAAACTTTTTTTTTTCCCTCTCTTTGACAATAAAAATAACATTTTCAATTTACAAAAACTAGGTGTTTTTTTATAATTAAAATGATAACTTAGCGAAAATTACAAAGTTTGCTTGAAGGTAACGCCGATTTGTCCTTTTGCTTCAATCTAAAAAGCCTTTCCTTCCGTTTCAAAAAAAAAAGAAAAAAGCCTTTCCTTGCGCCTAAATCTGCGACTGTACATAAGCGTGCATTACTATAGAGTGGTTCATATTAAAAATTTATATTAAAAATTTACCACTTATATTTATAATATTTTACAAGCTATTTTTTATATTTTATTAAAATTTCTTCTAACTTTTACTCAATAAAATGATTAAGTTATGAATAAATGAAAATTTTGTCAAAGTATAATAAATTAAATAAAAGTCATTTTAATTAACCTTTTTTTCTTAAATATAAAATATACGCTTCATTTGGTTTATTTATTTATTTTACTTTATTTGTTATATGTATATGCACGTTATTTTATAATTTTGTAAAATCTTCACAATACGTAGATTCATCGATAACATCCTTTCGACTAGACAGGAGCAAAGCTGCATACTATCGAACTTTCGCGACTCAACGGAACTTCAACTGAATATTATTGACAATAAAATATATGCTTCAATTTAAAGGTTTTTATTTTTAGTTAATCCATGCTACATTTCTTCTCTTAATTTTTCCTCAAAAAATATATATAATTCTAACTGTTTCACATGTACACATAAAGAATATATTAATAATCCAACGTTTAAAAAATGTAATCAATTCAGCTAGTTCAACCATTAAAACTTTGAACAATCTAATTTTTCAGTTCGATTTTCAACTTTTCTATTCGATTTACTTTAATAATTCTTATCGTTAAAAATCGATTAATTTATTAATTAATAGCTCTATTTTAGTAAATTATTAAATTTTTACAAACTAAAATAAATCAATTAATTTTTATTTAATAATTTATTTTTTAATTAAACTTTAAATTATTCTATAAATAAGGATAATCTCTTTCAATCATATTTTAAATTGTAAATTTTATTTAATTTTTAACTAATTTTATAATAATTAGTTGAACCTTTTAAATTTTAAACCGCTTGTTTTACCGACTTAACTTCCGGCTCAGTTTTTAAATCAAAGAAAAAAATCTTAAACCGTTAATTTGTGAAAATAAACTATATCTACTTTTGTCGTTGGATATGAAAATCTACTTATTAATTGTTATGGACAACTTAAGAAAACAGTAACACCGTGGAAAAGAAGTAAGAGCGTTTAGCGAAAGCAAAGGACATTTTGACTTTTTCCACATGTCATTAATCGAATCGCTATTGTTTTTATAAGTTAAAAAGTAATTTAAAATTTAAAAATATTTTTGACTTAAATTATTATAAACAAGAGATATTAAATTAGTTTTGTATCAAAGTATATACTTTTAAATAATTAAAATAATATTATTTTAATTTTTAATTTTTTAAAAATAAAAAGCAAGCTAGACCGAGTTTCGAGCCACTTAGTGCCTGTTTGGGTGAGCTTTTGGGAAGTCAATAAACACTTTTCTCTATCACAGAAGTTTTTTTAAGAAAATTGAGTGCTTAGCTGTAAAATAAAAAAGCACTTCTTTAATAAATTTGGCTTTTTTGACAACCAAAATACAACTTTTTAAAAAGCTCAAATTTGAAACTTCTCAAAAAAACGTTTTTTTCAAGTAGATTTTTCAGATAAATTAATGAGCATATTTTTCAGTTCCTTTTATTCTTATGTTTTATACACAATTTTGGCAATACCCACAAACTCATCTTCCCGTTTAGTATGTACTTAACTATTTACTCAACTTGGATATTTATTTTGGGATTTATATAATATTATTTAGCTTTTTTATATATTTTAATATTTATTTTAGATATTAGTTTACTTATGTTATAATCTATATAAAAGATTTAGTTAGAAATATTTTCATTTATGTTTCATATGGTTTAAAATTATATAATAATTAATTATTGTACTTTGCATATTGTTTAATATACTTTAAATAATTTTTATATGAATAAATAATTTTTATTACAAAATAAAATATAGTTAAAATTAAAAGTATTTTTTATTTTTATATTGCCAAACAGTCTACTGTATGAAGTTCTTTCAAAAAAGCTCTTTTTTAAATGACAACTAAACAGTCAACTGGCTTCTTAGAAAAGTTCTTCTCAGAATAATTCTACATAAAAAAGTTATACTGACAAAAGCTCTACTGGTATAAGCCCAATCAAACAGAAGCTTAGGCTGACCTCGATCGAATTTTAAGTCGGGTTCAAGCTTGAACAAATTTTTTGGGCCACGCGACCCATTACCGAGCCCAAATTTATCTAACGCGTTACAATTAAAAAAAAGGGGAAAAAACTTCAACCCCCTTAGTTTTTTAATCTGAAATTCCGTTCTCTCTCTTTCCACGATCGCCGACCATGCCAACTGTGAAACTGAGCTTGGCCTTTTCAGTTTTTACCAGACCCTACAATTGGGCCCGTAATGTTCCAACCTCCACCTCCGCCGCCTCTGCCGCCGCTTCGGCGACAGCTGTAACCTCTAATTCTTCCCCTCCCTTTTCATTTTCCCTTAATAATAGCCGTACGGGCTGGCGCAGGATTACACCCTTATCGTGCGCACACCTCAATTATAGTAATAACTATACTAATAATAGATGTAGTAGTAATGGTGGTAGTAATTTTTTAGGGTTTACATTTGGTGGCCGTGACAAGCGTTCCTCTTTCTTCTTCTTCTCCTATTGCAACAACACCTCTTCGTCTTCTGCTTCCTCCGATTCGGGTGGGTTTTCCCGACCCGATTCGGGTGTTGCAGCCGAGATGGGGTCCGAGAGCAAGATCAATGATGTCGATTGGTACCATAATGATCATCTAAAGGACGCGAATCAAATATCCAAATCAGCTCCTGTGCAGAAACATGACGGCCACAACCAGGAAATGTGCTCTAAATTTCTCACATTGCCCACGGTCCTGACTCTCGGTCGTGTTGCTGCGGTGCCTCTTCTCATTTGCAGTATGACTCTGTTGCCCAATTTTTGATGGAAATTTTGTTTAATCTTTATGTGTTTTGTCTAATGCATTTTGGGTTTTCTTTGCTCTGCCGTAAAATGGTTGGGAAGTTGGAATTTTATGACTTTTGGGGATATTTATGATCTGATTCAGTGCATTGTCTTTTAATGTGGGATGCTTATAGATCTCGTAGTCTATGAATTGTGTTTGTTCACTGTGAAGAACCCAGAAGCTGATAATTCTTAGAGGAGGGAAATAACTCCTATGCTTGTTGCTATTGTAGCCTTTTATGTGGATACTTGGTGGGGAAGAACAGCTACGACGAGTATTTTTATCGCTGCAGCAATTACCGATTGGCTTGATGGGTACTTGGCGCGGAAGGTATACTATTCTTTTTAGGGAAGAAAGAGTAAATTTAGGTTGGGCGAATGATTATTGAAGCTTTGGTTTTAATTTTGTTTTAGATGAGGTTAGGCACTGCTTTTGGTGCATTCTTGGATCCAGTTGCTGACAAGGTACTTGCTTTTCCTGGAGCTGACATTGTTTTTTAGTGTAATTCAGATAGATTTAACATGTATGGCTTTCAAGAACCATTTAAATCTTCTTGTTTTGTTCTTATGCCTACTTAATGTAGCTTATGGTTGCTGCCACCTTAGTGCTACTGTGTACTAGACCTTTGGAAATTTTTGGACAAGTCCCATGGCTATTGACCGTGCCTTCAATTGCCATTATTGGACGGGAGGCAAGTATACTTCTGTACTTATCATACTTATATTCACTAATGCTGAACAATGTCCATCTCGGTGGGCTTGATTTTTAGTTAATTATGTTCTTTCATAATCTTTATGATTTTGTTGAGGTAGTTTTAGTTGGTTTTGCAAGTCAACTTAGAGGATCATGTTGCTAGTTCAGTTGCAATGAACTTTAAGGATATTCTTCACACATGCATGTTATGTTGCTCAAGTGTATCACCTATTAGAGCAAAATTGAAGTACTACTAATCCAGAGTCTTGTCCTTTTTCTCCGTATTTTTCAATGCCAATCATGTTTCAGTACACACCTGTGACCAGGCCCACATGAATTACTAATGCAATTTTTCTTCCAGTGAAATCATAAGGCCATTGATATAATGTTCTTCTCTCAGACAACATTTCAATTTTAAATCTTTGTAGATTACCATGTCTGCAGTCAGAGAATGGGCTGCTTCACAGAATAGTAAACTGTCTGAGGTTGGTTTACCATTTCCCTTCCTTTTCAACCACTTAGTTCCTGAATTTTCGGACTTCTTAAGGTTCTTTGAATGCCTGCTGTCCAGAAATGCTTCACCGAGTTATTTTAAAACAAAGAATAATACATATTCTCAGGCTGTTGCTGTAAATAACTTGGGGAAATGGAAAACTGCCACACAGATGACTGCATTAATCATCCTCCTGGCTACACGAGACAACAGGTCATGCCTGCTTTCCTTCTAGTTTTTTTCTACTTTAGGGTGAATACCTTTTGATACGAGGTAATCTCACAAGGCTAATTTATTTATCATTCTTTGAGATGGCTGACATTTCTTTTCTATCTTATTTCTTCTCCAGTTTTGGAGGATCAGGTTTGGTGGCTGCTGGTGTTGTCTTGCTTTATATTTCTTCAGGTCTTTCTGTATGGTCTTTGGCTGTGTATATGAGCAAGATATGGCGAGTATTGCTGAAATAGTTTGCCTGGTATGCTAGTTGCATTTGCTTAAGCCCCCTCCTTTCTGCAGAAGAGTTTGACACTATTTTTCAGGACTAACATCTCAGATTGAATCATAGGTGGATGAGGGGGAATGCTGTTCTTTTAAAAGGTTCCTCACTAACTTCTCAGATTGAGTCATTATGTTCATGGGACAAGATCTGAGGAAAATCTTCCAAGTTCTCTTCAGCAGTTGGTATGATAAAGAAACTGTATGACGGGAATGCTGAAATAGATACCTCCTAGTTTTAGTCTGCTGGTCTTGTCCAATTGTTTGATATTGAAAGTGGTTAAAAGTTGAGGCTTCCTGTGCTTGAAATGCATGGACTGAAGCTGATAGAACTGAGGATGGTGTGGTAGGGCAATTTAATCTCGGTTTAACATGTATACATGAATCAGAATTACCTAACTTGGATTTGTAATCAAATTTCTTTGGCAATAAAAAGCTCATATGGACTTAGTTTATGTTGCATTCGATCAGCAAATATTTTTCACATGCACATCTTGATGTAAGTTTATTGAATGTTCTGAATATGAAAGTATGAAGTGATGGTATTCTGGAGGAAGCAAATCACATTAATTATTTGATTGAACTAGAGTTACGGCAGCTGAAATCTGTAAATCTTTTTACAGTTTGCAACTTTGGATACGAAGAGAGATTGGAAAACCAATCATATTGGATAAGGCTGATGAATTAGTCTTTTCTCTGATCGGCTTAAATTAGATTTTGATTCGAAATTAATAAATTAAATTAGATTTGACTGAACCAGAGTTCAAACTTAAAAATTCTTCGCTTAAGCTCAGGTTAGGAGAACACTAATGTTGTATGGAAAGGGAGTTCAACATAGAATAATTCAAAGAACTATGAATAATGTTGCACTTCGTAGGGCCCTAAGAGTTGAACCGAAGCCTGAAGAGATGCTTCATGTGTTTGATTTTCAAATTGATTGAGAAAAGATTTCAAGTAACCCTGAAGTTCCAATGTCAAGAATTTAGCAATACCATTGATGCCAATAACATAACTAATAGCCATAAGCTTTTCCTGAGTCATCCACCAGCATTAGCACTACTACCTATGGAAGTTTCTTATGAAATTATTGTTGTGATTCTGAAGATCATACCGGTGGCTATACTACTTAGAATGAAGAGAAAAGGTAGAGAGAAACCTTTCTTTTCTTTTATAAACGAAAAAATCGTTTCTGGATACAAGAGAAGGAATCGAGACTTGAGTGCTATATATGTTTAGAACTTCTCGACCAAGTTTTGGCATTTCCGGAGATACCGTTACCTCCTTTGACCGAAAGTAGGGGGCCGCGGAAAGAGCTGCTGCTGATCAGATTTGAGTCAAGAAACAAAACTATAATTGTTATGTCATCATGAAAATGTCTCCTCACACCGTGATCAATCTTTTTCAAGTCCGAGTACCTCATTTCTCTTTTCTTTGCTGCTTCTTGAAGGGCTGCTTTCAGAAGTCTTCTTGCAATACCCTGCAGGAACATAGATGCCATCAAAATTTATCCACAACTAACTTTAAAATTAACACGCATCCCGCCACAAAACATAAGAACTAGAGTAGCTAAAATCTTTTGACGCATTAACCAATCTTCTAAGAGAAATAGCTTTTTAGCAACAAAAGGAATGCAAATGTGCAAAACAGACTATGTTTGGTAGTGTGATGGTAAATGCTAAAGCAAACTGCAAACATAAAAAAGATTCCAATTGCTTAGAATTTGAAAGCTTAAAGAAGATACGAAAAAAGTCAGAAGAATAAAAAGAAAGTCACTAATTGTAGAGGGAATCAACCTCTGAATTTGATTACCGGAGTCAAACAACAAGAAGAACACATATTTAATGAAAATGGAATTTGAAACAACAAAACAAAATCCTACATTACGTGGGCAATTGTGGACAATATCTACTGCCTCCTGATTGCTTAGATGCTCCCATAGGCCATCTGATGCAAATATTAGGAACTGATCCTCAGAGTGGAGTTTATGTACAGAAATTGTTGGCTCAGCTTTAAGAATTGGTCTATCGAACGATTGATGCAGTCTAAACTTAGGCAATAGGGGCTCCCTATTGAATTCTTCCCTCTTGAGATAGGCATCACCGATGGATCTTGAGACCTGAAGAAGCAACAGATTTTCATCAGCAGGGTAACTAAAATCTTCTGATTTTCGAAGCAACTCGCAGATTTTGCGGCATACACACTAAATATGCACAGTAAAAGTTTGAAATGCAATATCATGATAATTTACAATTAAAATGTATCAATTACACATGTGAACTATGCCTTCATCAATTAATCCAATATACTCTATCAAGATGGAATCAGTTAAATAACTAAACACTTAAGAACTACTATTAATACGTGAGATATTAAAGTAACGACTTGACTAAGATGATCAGTTTTCATCCACACTCATAGCAAGACTAATTCCTGGCCAATTTCAATTGATTCTAGTTGAAGACAAAGACATACTAGTTGACAAACAACTTAGCAAGGCACAAATGTCTGACAAAGTTTGTGAAGTTACCTGAATCAGACCCTTCACACGCCACACATTGTGTTTTAAAACTACAATTTGCGGATCATCAGGATGCAATGAATGCAGCTCCTCTCTCACGGATTCCATGCATGCATTGTGCTCATACGATAACTGCACAGCCTTGACCTCCATAACAGTCTTTTGCAGTCTCCCTAGCACCACCCGAGAATCTCCAGCATTTGCAATGTATAGATGTCCACCACAAACAACACCAACCAAACAACATGCACCAACAGAAGCAATTTGTGGCTTATTCAGCCATTGGCTTTTCACTAGAGAGAGAAACTCCTCTTCTGTTGCCAAAAACGCCTTAGTGATAACATCTGCAGACATTCCATGGTTCTCTGATGTGAATTCTGCACCATTAATTTCAAGTCAGTAAACGTAGGCATCAGCCATATGAACCTTTAAAACCTAAATTAGCAAAGAGAAAAGAAATAATATTAAATCTGACAGAGGAGTGCGCTCAGTCCCTGACATAAAAAGTGAGTATAAGGTCAAATAAATTAGTACAAGAAAGTGCTTTATATTCATTTAGCTCTATTCATTTTTCATGTTTTCCATAAACTTCAGCAAGGAGTAACATACTCTTGAGATTTTTAAACAGGTGCTCAGTAACAAAGCGGGCAGCTTCAGGACCACCGTGTCCATCATAGACTCCAACAAATGTTCCTTGAGGACCTGAGTCAAGTGAGCTCAGTGGCCCTGATTCAAGTTGGCTATAGTCTTCCAGTACATTGTTGGCTTGAATTACAGCCATTGAGAACTCCCCATTAACATGATATCCTGAATCTTTATACCACAACAAGCCATCAGCCCGGCCACCGTTATCTTCACCTCTACTAGAATTTTCACCATTAACAGAAGGTCTCCAGCATGGAGCAACAATCTTCAATAATGTTGCTGATACCATCACTCACATGTTCTTGCCCAAATAACCCTGGCACCAAACTATTCCTCAAATCAAGACCTCTATAAAATACCAATCTTGATTCTGCAGTCCTCTCAATCTCCAAACTTGCTCCAAAAGTTTCAAAAATCAAACAATCTTCAATTAACGAAGACACCATTAATCTGCAGCGTAAACATAGTACAACTAAACAAGAATTCAAATAAACAAAGCACAAATGCTAGTGAGCTGTATGTGTTACCTACCCAATACCAGTCATGTATGGAAATCCCATAATACAAAACTATCAAGGCTGAGGCAAGAATCAAAAAAGCAACATACTCAACTCAATTTCTATCAATTTATTGAAAACTCCCTAAACTATGAATTATAAGTTTTAAGCAAAAAATCAAAATTGACCTCCATCTGATCAGGCAAATTCATAGCACATATCCTCCTAACCTAAGTCTAATTAAAATCCCCTTCTGAAACGTCAACACAAGAACATGAAAAATGACATGAAACCAGACGACCAAAACAAAAAGACATGCCTGGCGAATCTATATGGTGATGATAGATCTTGTCATGATAACCAAAACCCAGAAACCATCAATCTGAAACATACAAAACAAAAGAATAAACGATCATTCTACATATAAAGAATTTACATCACCAATCCAGTTAAGAGCAAGGTAAACGTACCCTTCAAGGAAAAAAAAAAGGGAGTAGAGCAGCCAAATCTTATGATTCTCAAATCATCGGGCAAGAATGAAAAAGACCCAGAAAACAAATTACATGTGAGAATCAATGTAGGAAAAAAAAGTTGATTTGGAATGTTCTATCGGACGAGAAATAAAAAAGAAAGGCCATTAAATAAAGTTCGGATCTGGACAAGGAGAGAGAGAGAGAATTAGAGAGGTATGTCCTTGACTTTATCTAAAAATAAATTAAAATAAATGGCCTTCCGTGATAAGTAGTTGGTCTTTTCATGCTTTTTTATATAAGCAAGTTGGCTTTACTTTTTGTTATTTTTTAGGTTTTTAATTTGAGTCCTCCAACTAACCCACTATTTTAGTCGACTCCACCTCATCTTCTGTTATCCTTATATAGTAAATAATTTTATGTTTTTAATATTTTTTTTCTCTTTTTAGTTTTTGATTAATTCAAACAAATTTTAGTTTTTTTTTTAAGAACAAGTTCTATTATTAGAGATAATATTTTATAGGTTAATGGTTTGTTACAATAATAACAACGTCCGGGTTCATCATTTGACTCACTCCCTCTGTCTGACATCCGGTCTTATCTTTGTAGCCTTCGAAGCCTTCGATTCGTTCTTCAGTTGATGGTGCTCTTTTTTCCGTGCTCGTGTCAGGAGTAAAGTTGATTTCTTTTTCGCGTGGCCTTTCAGCAACAATTTTGTTAAAACAAGATTTGCTAAGGTTAAAAAATGTATTTAACCTTATGTGTAATTAGTAGAGAGACTCCTTTTTATAAATTCATAGGAGTTTTTTTTTAATTTGTTACAAGATTTCGAAATTGATATTATTACCTTAATTTTGAAGATTAAAGACTTCAAATGACCATTTTAATTTAAGTTTTTTTTTTAATTTTTAGAAATATATCATATAGTTTAAAAAGAAAACGTCAATATATATATATATATATAAATTAATGTACCACAACAATAACAATATCTAGTAAAAATCTTACTAAAATGTGGGATTTGAAAAGGTTCAATAGTACGTAACCTTATCTCTAATTAGTAGAGATATTGTTTTCGAATGACATATATATTAATGCACTAATGATTCGTTTCAGTATAGATTGGCATAATTTAAAATATTAAGCAAGTTAGTCATAATTAGGGAGTACAAAACTTTTTTTTCAGATGAAATATGATTACATAAAACATTAGCAAAATTTGTTATATTTTTTGTAATAATAATAATTTTGTATTATCAATTTTCATGTTATATAAAATAATTCTGTTTTTAAAAATTATCATATACAAATTTTTTGTATAAAAAATATGAAGTATGAGATTTATCTAATTTTAAACATATTAAATTTATGTGTGATTTGGTTGAAACAACTACTTTACTAATTAGGGGTAAGGTTGCATACTACTAGACTAACTCTACGTTTTAGTAAGATTTTTTGTTGTTTTTTTAAGAGAAAACAACAAAGAAAATTACACAGGGAGTCTCGGGATACACATCCCAGACTTATCCTCCAGAAGGAGTAAATGGCACATAATGGGTGTGGTAGGGAAATAATGGACGCCAACATCAAAATGTGCTGCAAAAGTCGCGAGCCAATCGACGCATCTGTTGCTCTCTCGGTAGATTTGACGATGAGCAACAGTCCAATTGCGAGTAAACAGCTTGTGAATGACCAGGACTATGGGGTGGAGCGCCCGAGAACGAAAGTCAACGGAGGAAAGGATCTCGATCACCTCTGCAGAATCGACTTCAAGCTCTAGCCGGCGGTAGCCCAGATCCCAAGCAAGAGTAAGGTCAGAATAAACTCCCCAGAGCTCTGCAGTCAATGCTGAGCACCATCCGATGTTATGCGTGAAACCTCCCAACCAGTTGCTTGCGCTATCCCGTAAAAGTCCACCGGCAGCGGCTGAGGACGTGGATGGCTTACAGGCGCCATCAGTATTTAATTTAACCCACCCGGGAGGTGGTGAGGTCGCGCACTATGAACAGCCTGTTAGTAACGTCTCTTTCTCGCTCTAAAAGAAGTCTCGCTCTAATAATCCATGATAATGCATTTAATTTGGAGGCGTTTTAGTAAGATTTCACCTTAGTGTTGTTGTTGTTATAGATTTACGTGTGAATTTTTTTCACCTTATATTCTAAAACTTAAAAATTTTTAATTTTTTTTAAAAATTTAAAATTTCTTAAAATAAATATTTAAAAAAAACCTTTACAAGCTTTCATTATAAAAATATTTAAATAATAATTTCTAGACTAAAAGTACTTAAAAAATTCACATTCAATTTTTTGTAATCCACCTATCTACGATGATCTTACACCAATTGTGCCAATCATCAATCATAACCATTCTGAAAAATAAGTAAAATAGAGACACTCGTTTGCAATTAAGGAAACTTGAAGGACCTAAGACAAAAAAAAGGAAATTGTTTTGAAGTGACCAAATACAAAACGATAGTTGAGCTGAGCAGAACAATGCCCTTCTGTCTTAACCCCGCCCACTTGACTATAAACAGACACCAAAAGCCTCTTTTCTCGACCACCGTCGCCGGCGTGCCCATCATGGCGGCTCAGTCTGTCAAAGTGGCGGCTGCCCAGATGACTTCGATCAATGATCTGGCCACCAACTTCGCCACCTGTTCTCGCCTTGTCAAGGTGAAGTCAAGTCACGCTCTTTATTTAATTCTACAAGTATTCTTTAGTGATCCGATCCTTGTGATGATTACAAGTTTGTAGCTTGAACATAGTCTGGTGATTGTTGAACATAGTCTGGTGATTGTTCTTTGGGATATTTTCATGATGATGTGCTAGTTGTATAGTTTTAGAGTGATAAATTTGGAGTTTGAACTTGTAAAGGAAGCTGCATCTGCTGGGGCAAAGTTGCTGTGTCTTCCTGAAAGCTTCTCATATATTGGTGAAAAAGATGGGGATAGTGTGAAAGTTGCAGAACCGTTGGATGGACCAATTATGCAACAGTACTGCTCTCTTGCAAGGTTGTGACTAGAATTGAGTTACCCTCTACATTGTTTTTGGTTATTGTTGAACTATTAGGTGCTATAGGTAATAATACTTAATAATCTTTTGGCGATTTCCCGTTGACCTGGAATCGGTATAACTTCGATATGCATTCCTATTGACTTGTGCTTCACATGTCATTTGTGAATTTCAGGGAGTCAGGAATTTGGTTGTCCCTTGGAGGCTTCCAAGAAAAAGGATCCGATAATGCACACTTGCGAAACACTCATGTTATTGTTGATGACAATGGAAAGATCAGAAGTACATACAGTAAAATACACTTGTAAGTTACTTCATTTGGGGTTTGGTTTCTTATTTTCCCATGATTGTCGTGGAGCATCAATCAATATAGTTTGTGGCTTCACCGTGGAAAGGCTGTTAGGAAAGACTGCATCCTGAATGTCGGGACATTTGAACGAATCATTGACCATTTATTTGCTATTATTTCCGTGCCTACATCTGAAGTAAAGTTGCTTGAAATATGTTGAGCTTATCAAGGATTAGTTTCATGGATATGATATGCTGACAGAATGTTTTCTATATGAAGGTTTGATGTGGATGTTCCCGGTGGAAGGGTATACAAGGAAAGCAGCTTCACAGAGGCTGGTAATAACCGTGCATTTAGTTGCTTGTTTGTACATCTGAAAGAATAAAGCCTGACAATCAGTAAGCTATGGATACTAATGGTAATCGATGCGGGTTTATGTGTAGGGAAGGAAGTAGTCGCAGTTGATAGCCCGGCAGGACGATTGGGTCTTTCAGTTTGCTATGATTTGAGATTCCCTGAGCTCTACCAGCAGCTCAGGTTCAAACATGAAGCCAAGGTATGAATTGTGTTCATACTTTTGTGCAAGAATTGTTTCCTGGCTGCTTACTAAAACTTGAACATATTGTTAACTTGCAGATTTTGTTGGTGCCTTCAGCATTTACAAAAATAACTGGTGAGGCACACTGGGAGATTTTGCTTCGTGCTCGTGCAATTGAGACTCAATGCTACGTATGAAACTCATTATCATGCTAATTCAATATAAATATTTATCAATTATACGTGTTCAATATATTCGATTCCGTTATCCAGTTTGCTAGATACTTCCTATGTGATGTTTCTCAACAACTTAGTGTATCTTTGATGTATGAATCTTGCCTTTTTGTTGATTCCGTGGTGTACATGTCAGGTGATAGCTGCTACACAAGCTGGACATCACAATGATAAAAGAGAAAGCTTCGGCGACACTTTAATCATTGATCCTTGGGGAACTATAGTTGGTCGATTGCATGGTAAGATTTAGAATTTCCCCTGTAAAATTATGTCAGTGCAAATTTCTCTTGTTTATCACCCAGGTATAGTACTGTATTGGTATATTCACAATTATTTACACTTCTTTCTCGCAGACCGAATTTCAACCGGGATTACTGTGGCTGATATTGATTTCTCGTTGATTGAATCAGTCAGAGCAAAGATTCCCATTGACAAGGTAATTATATTAAGTTGACTTGGGATATCGTAGCCACTAAACTAAGAAATAGTTCATGTGATTATAGCTTGGATTGAATGATATATCAGTTAGAGTTGACCATCTGGAAACCCATTCTCAGGCCGATTTGAGTCACTTTTGAATGTCAAGTTGATAAGTAGAGCACATACTAGAACTTATGCTGCATATCAACCTGCGTTTATATGGAGGATCTGCAGTTTCAAACTTAAACTAGTCTATCGTACACCTTCTCTGTATATAATAAGTTTTATGGATACAAATGAGGATCAACGGATGGTTGGATTTGGGTTATGTTGCTATCGGATATAGGGCATAACCATTGCAAACAATATTATGTATGTATAACTATATTTGTCACTATTGACATCATTTCTGTTGAACTTTCAGCAGCAGAAAATGTCAATTACTTCTGCACTTTTTGCTTTACATTATCCATTCTTCTTGATGTTTACATTGGAAAACTTGATCTTTTTTCCTCAGCAACGCAAGCCCATCGACTTCTGGAAGTCAGCGTCCTTATGATTCTCCACATGGGTGCTTCAGGATATGCTAATAACCTACCTCCAAAAAGAAAAAAAAATCACCCCATTTCGAATTCTTGCTCTAGCATAATTGAAGGCCAGCTATCTTATTGGAACTTGTGGACTTGGAAGCTTAATTTACTTGTGTTCTTGTTGTACTATGTTGATCTCATCTGTACCTTCAGTTGTACATGCGATAAACTTCATCAATTTCTTCATATATATCAGATGCAGCTTCTTACATGGAAACATCAAATTGGGTTAACTTTGTTTCTTCTACACATTTAGCTCCTCATCTCTACTCTGAAGAGCAAGAAAACCAACTACATACATCTGTGAAAACTGGTCTTGTACGAAAAGAATCATGAGGGGTAAGTCAAGGACTTCACATCTTACCCTTTTCTATTGGGGACACTCATATAAGAAAAGGAAGAAGAAAAGTAGAAAGAAGGAAAGAAAGTATGGAAACGCAAGGAAATGTTTCTATAGTACTGTTACTTGTAGATAATTTTTCATTTCAGCAGAAACTCCTGTGTAGAATCTGGACTAGCAAGGAGGTCAAAAGTTCTGCTGCCTAGAGTGTCTTTAAGGATGGTAATTTGACCTTCCTTTAGAAGTATATCTTCATCAAGGGCCTCTATCTTCTTCTTCAATATGTTGACTTCTGAGTTCAACAGCATGTTCTTCTCTTTATATTGCTTAACTTCCTCCCACATCAAATTTCTTTCCTCTGAAACTTTAGGTAGCATCCCCTTAAGGATTATTAGTTCCTTTGTGCATTCTTGCAAGTCACTTTGAAGCTTACCTATAGTATCGTCCTTCTTTGGCATCTGTTGAATAGGCCTATATTAGTTCAGAAGAATACAGAGAAAATCCACAAACAAGTCAACATAACAAATGATTTGATATCTCATTATTAGCATTAAGCCCTTGCATGGATGGAAGTACACTACATATACAATGGAATAACATTATTTGAAAGTGTCCCAAATAATCATTATTCCTAAAGTTACCAATGGTGTGCAAACAAATTACTACTTCCACACATGCAGCTAACCATAACCAAAGCACATGGCATGCTGCACCCACCATAATCTAATTGAGGTGGAGATGATGTTCTATGTTACCTGAAGTTCTAAGTCTCTGAACTTGTTATTGACAAAAGAAAGGTTGTCCAGAGAATTTTGGAGTTCACATCGGAGTACGTCGTTCCCCCTGACAGCTGCTGCTATTTGAGCATGCAACTGCTCAACTTCACTCTCTTTGGAGTACAGCTTCTCTCTCAGTAAAGTAGTAAGTAAACTTTCAGCTTTAAGTTCAATTCTTGCATTCTGGTGTGCAAATGGAAGGAAACATTAGAAACAAGATTCTACAAAGATAACTTTGAACAGCTAGAGTTCCCGTTTCTTAAGCAAATGAAAATGAAAATAACTAATTTCAATTAAAATTGAACTCGAATGACAGCGTGCTTGTTAGTCTAACATTTTTCGTATGTACTTCATAGTAAGTTAAATATCGCTGGTATAAAGCAACTTACATCAGTAGTTTGATAATCTAGTTGTTTTGATTCACTGTTTGATGGTGTATGAGGTTTCAAAGCAACCAGATTGAACTTCTCCCGCAGCAAAGAAGATACTGTCTGCAAACTCCTTGTTAGGCTTTCCATTCCACGCTTGAAACCTTGTATTTTCATGTCAGATTCAACAAGAAACTGCCCATCTAAACCACTGGTTGCAAATTCAGTGCCCTTCTTCGACTCTGAAAGTTGGCCAGATTTTCCTCGGATGTATTCCAATAACTTGGAACACAGTTCTGCACTTTCATTCAGCATTCCTAGACCTTGATTTTGCAAGCAGCATACACGGGTCTGCATTTCATCATCTAGCTTGAAAGTTACTGCATCAATCTCTTTTCCATTATCCTTCAAGCGATCCAACAAATTGATGTTCTCACTTCGAAGGGAATCAATTTCAAGCCTACAAAATTCCACCTCCCTCCTCAGAGTCATCTCTACTCCAGTCAATCTCATTTGCTCCATTTGCATTTTTTCCACTTGCTTATCAAACGTGCTTAGCGACCGCTTCTGCTCAAACTCCTCACTGAAAACTTGCCGCAAACCAACAATTGTCTTCTCTTGGTCACTACAGGTTCTTAATGATCTAGTGACAGACTTCTGCACCTCTTTGCACTCGTTATCCTTCTGTTCAAATTTTCTTTTGACACAATATAGATCTTCCTGTACTGCTTTGTACTTCTTTCCCAATTCAGATAATTTCTGCTTTAGATCTTGGTTGTCCCCAGTTACGGACTCTATCCTTGAAGTCAGATGCTTGATTTGCTGCTCAGAATGTGTTATCATACTTTTGCTTTCTGTTTCCCTCTGATGAAAAGAAGACACTTCCATCTGGAGAGACACATTCTGCTCTGCAAGCTCTCTAACCCTTTCACGAAGTCTATGCTCCTCAAATTGGCACTTTTCAAGCTTCGTAGAATAATCATTTGACCTTCTGTCTAGTTCCTTCTCTAGTGCTGTTTGCAACTCACTCTTCTCCTTCTCTAATCTTTGGGTGCGAGACTCTAGTTCTGCTTTTGCCAATCTAAACTCTTCCATTGCAGAATCCCTCTCAGCAATCCAAGACTTTAAAAAACTTGATACCTCAATTGCCAAGCTTACCTTATCAGCCATCAAGTTTCTAATAGTCTGAACCAATGATGGGACATCAAATCCCCAATCTTGATGAAAGCTTTCCTGATCAAGCTCTTCAGAAAGGAAAACTACTCTCTCCTCAGCTTCCTTTGATCTTCGTTGCAGTTCCATATCTAGAGCATCCTCATTTGCAACAGAGTTCACATCACCAATGTTGTCCGGTAGAGAACTGTTTTGTTTCTGACACCCTGAGATATCTTCTGCATAATAGCTATCAATGGCATCATAAGTTTGATCCATAGAGAAACTTTTTTGGGCAGGACTATCCATTTTTGAATTGAAGCATCTATTCATGGATCCACTATAGATATCCTCAATTGTGCTTGGAATATCACGGTCAAACTCCTTAGCACTTGCCCTGGGGAAAGCATGAATTTGGGAAAGTTTCTCAACTACGTTTTTTGCAATAGTGCTTGGAGATTCATGACCAAAACCATGCTCCACCCAATCTCTGGGAGAAAAGCAGGCACTTTTAGCATCCCTAAATGAAAAAGACCTGGATTTATCTTTGACCCTACCTGTTGGTGAGGAAGGGGCTGTATATTGGACTCGTGGTGGAAGTTTCGCACCAGCATTTCCATTCCCAGTATATTTACTAGGTGCAGGATTGCTTTTAGGTTTGCTTCTTTCCGCATACAGCTGCTGTCCATCAACGTAGCGATCCAAAACCTTACTCGAGACATTACCAGATGAAGAGTTTGTCGATGAGTCATGATGAGATTTAGAAGAAGCTGAAGAACCAAGTCTCTCCGGTCCACATGCATTTAATGTAGATGTCATTTCATATCTCTTTGTTTTGGTTTGCTTCTCAGGTGTAAGAACCCACCTAGTAATCAGAAACCAGCAAACTAACCTCAGGAAGCAATTAAATAATTATAAGCAAGGCGCAGAAATGCAGCTCATACTACATAATTTCTCTCCAACTAAAAAGATGTAACATCTTAATCGAATGCCTCACCTAGATGCATGATCACCAGACTGCTGCTGACGAGAGTGATTGTAAACACTAGAGGGAGAGCGAGTTTGATCATCTGTGCAAAGAAATTTTCTTTGCTCCAGAGCATGGGCGAAAATTGAATCTGATACCGAGGACTGGCTCCTTCTAAGACATGGACTGGGGCTATCACGTTCTTGCTTTCGAGACTTTGAGAACAAGCCCCTGGAGCTCCTGAAATCGATATCAGCCTTATCTATACACTGATTGCTTAGCCCTCCTTCTGCTGGCATTTCCCAGTAGACTTGCTTGCCAGCAGAAGTTGGAGAATCAGCACTCCCATCACACTTGTTAGATGAAGATCGAAAAAAGAACAATTTTTTCATCTATTTGTCTCAAACCAGAAACCGCATTACAGCAAATGGTGTACTTGAAATTCTGAAGAGGGTGTCACTTTACCTGAAGCAGAACACCAAAATCAGAAACCAGAAAATACGTTTTAAGCACTTAATGATTGAAATGGCGCACGAGATTCAACACACAAAATGGGTTAATTCCGTCATAACGCTAAAACATCTGGTCTGAAAATTGTAAATTATTCGCATCCTTGAAGAAGCAACGGGTTCGTACAGTATGGAAAAGTTTTCAGCGACCTGAACTGTCCTAGTAAACATGATGCGGAACCCGAAACAAAACCATCATACTGAAATAGTAAAATCGCAAGCGACCTTGAAGACCAAATTAGCCTGCTCTTTTCATTTCTCAAAACCCTATTATCTCTCCTCTTCCATGGACCAACCTGATAATTAAGTAATAAAAACCTTTCTGTACTAAAAAAACATCGAGATTCGAGACTGATCACCACAACCTAAATCGATTGTGTGGAATTCTTGAAACCTTAAAACTCACATAATCAGTGATGAAGTACTCGGTTGCTCGATTGGTTACCGAAGAAGATATTGATTAGTGAAAAACTAAATATGATCAGAATCTTGAATTTAAGAAAAAAAACAGAAGAAAAAAGAAAGCATTAAAAATTTTCTCCATTTTTCTCACCGGCCAAACACCAACTGACCATATTTGAATGGTAAAAATCATAACTTGCAAGGTTCTTTCACTCTACACTTCCAACTCTCAAAAATCTCTCGCGTCACTTTCATGCATCCAAGAATTCCTCAAACGATCAAAGAACACTATAATCTATGACTTTAATTGGAAACTAAAACAAAGTTTATCACATAAAATTATGGTAAATTAATTGATTAACCTACCATTAATGGCGAGATACTGATCCAGTGAAGCCTGATCAATTCAAAATTCAAACAAGAAAAGTCAATCAAGCGTCAAACGAAGAACCCCGAAATTTAAGGAAATAATATCTTTTATTCATAACTGAAAATGAAACCGGGCCCCATAGTGTAACGGAGTCAACAGGCGGCATCGAAGGCCGTCGGAATTCGGGTTTTGTTGATGGCGATGGACAGTCGAATGGAGAATTTTAAAATATTTGGATGGCGCGGATTATGGAGGTGTAATCCAGTGCATCACAGTTCACGGAAGGTTTATAGGAAGTATTGATTTCAATAACCAATTGAGATAGAGCCTTATACCAACTTTACGATTATATAGTCAAAAGTTCAAGTCAAAGAAATAGACACAAAATGACTATGTTTGATTGGGTGGCATGAATAGAATATAATATTATTTCATCGTTTTAGACGAAGATTTATAACATAATGGAATGGAATAAGATGAAATAGGAGGATTTCACATTACGACCTTATTTGGCAATCAGCAAATTGTATTAGGTGTTAGCTGATTCTATTAGCGATTAATCAATATTGGATTAATATAGCTTATTTGATCAGCAGATAATATCAACTGTTTATTTAAGAATGTTTGATAAAATTAATAGTTTAGTATTAGTTATTTATGGCTTAGCATTAGTTGTTTATGTGTAAAATGACTTATAAGAATATATATTAGAAGAAAAGGATTTATGAGAACATGAGTATTAACTTATATTTCAGTATTTTTTATAAATATTTTCACAAGAATTTAGATAGAGCAAAAGAAGTTAACATCATCATTTTCTCTAATATCTTTTGTTGAGCCTTAAGAACACTGAAAGTCCTCTTAATACAAGTTTTCAATGATAAATGTGCTCGATTAAAAAGTTCCTGATATCCTCTTGAATTTGCATCATGAAGGGTTGAGCGATCACTAAAATATCATTAAAAATAAGCTTGAGGATGGGTTCGGTCGGATCACACTAGGAGTTTTTCTTTAAATATAGCACCAACGTGCTTAATATGAAATTGAGTTTGTAAAAATGATATTGATTTAATTTCGAATTTAAGGAAATATAAATTTTTGTTATTTTAATTTTAATTTTTTAAATTTAAAAATTGAAACTATATTTTTAATATATTAAATTATAATAAAATTATTTTGAAAAACAGTCTATATTAATCTCTGAAATTTTAAACTTATATAAAAATAATTAATTTAAATTTGATTTATTCATTTTAGATTAAATTGAATTGAATTAAACACAATATACAAGTAATAATAATATTATATACTAAATATTGATATAAAAAGGGGCCTAAATATTGGGTTTAT